>JAPMOR010021564.1:47146-71031 GCA_026543865.1 Argiope aurantia
ATATATATATATATATATTGGTCAGAAAAAGAAATGTGAAAGGCAATAATTTTAAAATTAACATTAGAGTTCAAATGATTTGAAAACATAATAATGAATACAAATTACAGCTTTAATAAATAATGGTTTCAAGATATTTTACATATATATATCTAAGATATATTTATCCATTTTTAAGACTTTGGTATTGACTAAACCTTAAAAGTTTCTAAGAACATGAAAAATATTTTTTTTTATCTTTCTATTGTCTTGTTTTCGTAAGAAAAAAAAAATGTGGCAGAAAAATTTTTAAATCAAAATTAAGAATTAGGAAAGAAAAAGTTAAAAAAAAAACTTATTAAAAGAACGTAGAATGTGTCGTAGTCAC
Source organism: Argiope aurantia (assembly GCA_026543865.1). NCBI lineage: Eukaryota > Metazoa > Arthropoda > Arachnida > Araneae > Araneidae > Argiope > Argiope aurantia. The sequence continues at coordinate 47,514 of JAPMOR010021564.1, forward strand.
AGTGTATTTACTCAATATCTAAAATAGATGAATTTTGAAGCCTTAAATTTATTTTGAAGTTAGTTGCACGCGATGTATTCCGTAGTTTGTTTTTTAATCTTTGACATTTCATATGCATACAGACATACATATTTTTCTTTCCGATAGAGCATCCAAATTACTACATTTAATCCCTCCATGAAAGTTGATAAGTTTTTAAAATGCTGTAAACTAAGAAGTTAGATATTGCAGAAGTTTATTTTTCATTTTCTATGATAATCATCCAAACAGTTTCGAAAATTAAAGAAATTATTATTTTTGCATTCTTCGACATTAGGAGTTAGTTAATCGAAATGTAGCAACTCGTGGGAGAAAAAAAAAGTTTATTCATGAAATCCAAAACATTAACAATGCATCAGTTTTGAATACAAAAAAAGTTAATGAAGCTGTTTTCTACCCTGAAGAATATTAACTTCAGATTATAGCAAATCGATTATATCTATTATTTTATCACTTTTTTCAAAAACTTTTCTTACAAAACATCGTGCACAAAAGTTAATTTTACAAAGTAAATTTATTCTTTCAGATTAGTCATTAAAAACTCCTCTATTGGGTTTAATCCGAAAAAAAAGGTGATTTTTTTTCCTTTTTATCATCTTTTGTTAAATTCCAGATTTTTTCTTTTCACCATTGATATTGCATTCAATATCAATAATTTCTGATAGCTTACTTCTAAAGACTACTTATAGTCTTTTTGAAATTTCTATAGTGAAAGCTACTATTACAGTTTTCCTCAAAGATTTCTAAATTGCTTGTCTAAATTCTGTTTACCATAACATGACCATTTTTACAAAGTTAATTGTTGCAATCTCCAATTATGCTTCATTTCTACTCCATGTAAATCAGACTGCAACAGGACAATATAAATTTTCTGGGATTTACGGAAAGTATGTGGAACTTATTTTGATAGCTTGGAAAGGGGAATACGAAATTTTATTTTGCAATGACTTTGACCTGGGAGCTAAAGATCCTTCTGGAAATTGGACAGGGCAGATAGGAGCTGTATCGAGAGGAGAAGCTCATATAGGGATAAGTCATATATCCGTTAGTGAGAAAAGAATGGAAGTTGTTGATTTTTCAACTGTATATACAATGGAGGCTTTAACATTTGCTGCTCAAAAGTGGTCTGAAGACGATATATTTCAATTTTTGTTACTGTTCGATAAAGAAGTTTGGGCATCTTTAATTATTTGTCTCATAAGCCTATCAGTGCTCTTTTTCCTTATTCTTGAAGGAAAGGAAAATTACTCCTACATACTTCTAAACGCATTCGCAAACATTATTGGAAAAGCTTTAGATCTTCATAAAGATTTGTTCAGATGGAAATTGCTTCTTGGTTGCTGGTTTTTGTGTGCTCTCGTTGTGTCATGCAGTTATTCCGCTGTGTTACTTTCATTTTTGACTTTACCTCCTCAAAGCAAAATCTTAAAAGACTTTCGAGATTTGTCTGAAGCTATCCAAAGAAGTAATCATCGGGCATATTCTGCAAAATTTACGCTGACCGTTCCTTTTATGGTAAATTCAGAGGCAGATTACTTGAAAAAAATTGGAAATGCAATAATGAAAAATGAATGGTGCATCGATTTCGACTCACTGCTTAGAGAGCATGATCCTAAAACGGTTTTGATCATGACCCGCTCCGTTCTCAATTTTTTGTTTGGCTCAGGGGATCTGAAGTCGATATATCATATATCCTCCGATGATCTTTTCGTTGTCCCCGTTGGTATAACAATGAACAGAAACTTTTGCTGCGGATCTCAAATAAACAAGATAGTGAGCAGAATTGCAAGTGCAGGCCTGGATGAGAAGGTATTAAATGATGTATCTTTTAGATACTGGTTGGATATTTTCAGCAGACTCATGAAAAAAACGGATCAAAATTCTCGTCCACTTTCAGTGATTGATTTAAGAGGTAGTTTTGCAATATTGTGCATATGTTTAGGATTATCATTGATTGTTTTATTTGGAGAGATTATTTTTGAACGCTTCCTACGAATAAAGAAAGAAACGCTCAGAAACCTGTTAAATATAAATTTGAAAAGCATCATAAAATAACTTCGCTTAAAATTGTATAGATTTCTTTTCAGAAAAGACGATAAATTAATTTCATCATAGCATAGATATGCAAAACAGTTCCATAAATTATAGTTGTAGATAAACTTTCATTATTCATTCAAGTTTCACCATGCATTAATTCGAAATTAAATGATTTAGATGTTTTTATGACTATAGATATTTAAATTATTAAATTTATTGTCACGTATGCCAATACCAGATCTTTTAGTTAAAAATGATGATCTTTTAATAAATTGTTTTTATTTGCATCATTCTTGGTTCTTTATGTATTTCCCTTTTATTTTTTCTTAACTAATGCATATATTTTCAAGTTATTTGTGAAACTTTATTATGAATAAGAAATTCCTAAACGTATTTGCGGAGGAATTCAAGATCAACATTTGCATAACATTGAGAAATCCTCCAATATAGCGTACAAAAATTCCTAATTGGATGCTTTAAATGCACATATATATGTAAAAATATATCCCGGCTGGAAGTTTAAAATTCTTTGCATACGTACAAATAATATCACGGAAAAATATTCTATTTTTAGAAATATTTCAAGAATAAATCTTGAAGATATAACCACTAATTTCAATTTCTCTTAGTTGGATCCTAGTTCTTGCCATCTTTGAAATAATTCTTTTTTCGTCGTTTTAATGATCCAAATATAAACTATATTTCCGTTTAAAGATATTTTTATAATTAGTTAGACATGACAAACATTTTTCTGAATGTTGTTATAAATTAATCTACATTTGAATCTTCATAGATAACATTAAAAATGTCAGTAATTATGAAAGATTATAAATAATTCCTTTGCAATTTCCTTTGTAAAGCAATTGTAATTTCATGTTTTCTTTATCAGAAGATGGTATTCTTTCTCATACTTATCTTCAAATTTTCTCGATTTTATTTCTTTATATATTAAAGAATATTTCAATTAATTCCACTCAATAAAAAGAAATAATAAAAGTTTATTCTTCCTGAATTCAAAATGATGGTGATGTTTTTTTTAATAAAGAAATTTCTCTTTAAAAAATAACTGAAGGTTTTTTGACTGACTCAGAATATTCTCTGTGTAACGATTTTTGTTTGTCTAAAATAAAAAATCGTTACACAGTAATACATTTAATTGAACTGTTGTAAACATGTTTAAAAATATTTGAACGCTTTAGAAATATTCTATATGTGATAAAAATATATTAAATTGCAATAATCTGAATAAAGTTTTTAGAAAGTCATGTTATTTGGTAATTCTGTTTATTCAAATAGAATTCACAGAATATATATAAAAATCAGTTACATAATTCTAATTTTTTTCTCATTAAAACATGTTGTTATTTAAGAATAGGGGTTGTGTCTAAGAGTAACACTTTAATATAAATCTATATACTTAATAAGTTAAATATTGGTACTGTCATATTACAATTAGTCACTAGTATTACGAACATTATTTTCAAAGCATTTTCCCAGTTCAATATTAAGTATTCAGACGAAAATAAATATATGAACAGTAATATATTTAACAATTGGAAAATATTAACATCAAATATTTATACAGTAGAATTGATATAATATATAATATATATGTATCTATAATATATGTATTACATGTATGGAAATATCATATGTATTAAATAAAATGATGCTTATAAAATAACTATGAGCAACTATTCTGCTATTGAGTTTGTTATATAATAAGTGTAGAAATTCGATGGACACATTTCATAATTGAATGAATTGAAAAATATAATTGTAATATTTATAGCAATAATGTCAATGTATATTGAATTTGTTATTGCATTTTTTTTTTTACTTCCAAACTTTCGCAGGGAAGAGTGTAACAATATTAAGAAGAAAAAAAACTAATCTATGTAATATATTTTTAATATATTGTGTAATTTATTATTAATCTAATTATTACTAATTTATTATTAATCTATCTCCTTGCCAAGGACAAGACAAAGTTTTAAAAAGTATGCTCACAAGCACATATAAGTACTGCTTTACAAATGCGATGTTTTCAAAATTACAAAGTCTAAATTTATTGGGAGAAAAGAGTGATTGTTTCGGTATCTTATTGTTTTGAGCAGTACTTTCGCAACTTATATGACTTTTTTTAAATGACTTTGTACTTATTATATATGACTATACTTTTATATGGCTTTGTACTTATTCATTATCTGTACATTTGTAATGCTATAAATGTTTTCCTCATAATAAGTGGCTATAAAATATAATTTAAAAAAGACTTGCACTAACGCTTGTTAATTATTATCACTGCTCTTTATGTTGCATATAAAGATCTATAAATGCATCGACTGATTTCTTAAAGGGAAATAAATAACTTAAATCTTTACAATAATTTCAAATTCTGTATGAAATGATTTTTGTAAAATTACCTTGGCTTGTAGCATGCTTTATTTTGATATGTAAAATGATTTCTCAAACCAGAAATTGATATATTGAAAGAAAATTAAAATTATGTGATAAAAACATCGTATATCTGATGAATGAAAGTGTTAACTAATTATTTTATTAGTTAAAACACATAGATAAAAACATATGGCAAAATATAAATGAATCATCACAAACATCGTCAAGTCTAGTCATTGTTTTCAAAATTCGCCTATTTTCAAAATTTACCTTTTAATTTGAAAAAAAGTAATGTATGAAAACAAGAATAACAAGGAAGCAAATGAGGTGAGATAAATGAGATTTTAAGTAATGATAAGGTTGATATATGCATTTTTATTATTCTAATTCTAACTGCATTAATAGAATATAATAAGAATCCGTAAAACTGAGAATACATGTTTTGTGATGCAGCTGTTAACTAACAGCGACAGAGGAAAAAAACTTACTAATGTCATTTTTTCACAATTAAGTATTGAATTACGTTTAGCATGCTATTATGATCATATCACTGTATGAAAATGCATAATGATGCTACACAGACAGTAATCTTTTAAATGAATTGCTTCAAAAATTTGATGCGGAACCCAATTTTGTAGTTAAGACCGAATAAGTTTTGGTTGCTAAATTGCCATACTCATATTCAGACTTTCAAATAATATCCATATTTTTTTTCAGTGAAGAAAAATGTAGAATATTAAGATGTTTGCAACGTGGAGATTCTTTAAAAAGTTTTGATAAAAAAAATTAATTATTGTGTTGCTAATTTACAGCTCTTAATATTTGGAAATTACGATCTCAAGAAAGATTATTAGTTTTGATATTAAATTACCCATAGATTTACTGATATGATTTTCAAGGTGAATCAGCTTACTTTACACCTATGCGAAAACTCAACATGTGTTATTAGAGACATTAGTTTGAATTTCTTTAAACTGTTGGTTTCCTTGTTTACTACCCGAAGCGTTTTTCTACATACGAATTTCAATTTTATGGTCTTAAATAGGTTTGTAGATAAAAATATACGAATTTCAAAAAATTTCAAATTTTATATTTGTGAGCAAAAATTATTGACAAAAATCATTTTAAAAGCAAAGAAAAGATTTTTTTCGAATTTATTTATAATAATGCTTTAGTATTATTTTTTATCATCAAATGTTTTTTCATTTTTCGTAGTGTTTAATTTTTATTTCATGAAACAATTATCCACATAAAACGAAAAAAAAATGTTTAAGCTTTTCTGTGGTTTTGTACTTATTTGCTTATAATAAATTCCTCAGTAATTACGTAATTGAAAACAGATAATAATTGAGATTCTGTACAAACTCGCTTTCTTTCTGAAAGGAGTTAGGACAAAGATAATTTATAGAATTAGGAAAGAAGTAAAATTTCTTTGAAAATTTAAATACAGAGTATAAAGAAAATATTTCCAAGTAAGTTTGGTTTGTCTGGTTTTCTGGTTGACAAGAAAATTTTGAAATATTAAAATGTTTCTGAATTTAGATATTGCATGGAAAGCTAAAAAAGTTGGTAATTAAATTTATATGCTGAAAAGATGTTACGAGGTGAAATTCGACCACAAAACTGAGTGTTTCACCCTTATGATAATATTACAACAGTAGAAGTCGCATTATGTTTACCACATGCAATATAAAATTTTTCGCAATCACATTACATTTATCAATATAGAACAAAGTTTTTTTTTTTTTTTTTTTTTTTTTTTTTTAAATAAAGCATCTTCAGGGCCGGCCATCTGGAGGGGTACGACGCATGCATCGGGGTCCAGTGATTGAGGGCGTCCCAAGATGTTGGAAAATTAAAATAATGTTCTGAATAATGATAGCGATATGGAAAGTAAGGAAGAATAAATTGAATTGGAACAATCGACGTGTTTGAAAATATACGAAATTTGCAGATATATTACAATTTGGTGCAAGAGTGCAACATATTATAAACATATAATAAGTAGATTTCGACATAAATTAAGATAAATATCTTACATAAACGTACAATACATACCTTACCATACATAAAGAAAGTGCATACAGCACCATTACCTTAAACATAAAGTAAGTCATTTACTTCATCTTCTAGGTTTTAATTGCATAGAGTATTTTGATCATTCACACCATAAAATGCTTAATATTTAATCATATCCATGCCACAGAAATATCCCTCTGACTTTCAAAAAAGAAAATTAGCACAAAAGGAAAGGAATACAAGCTATTCAAGAAGCCACAAATAGATCTGTTTTCTTGTCTATGAAATAATTCTGGCTTTTATATTGCTTCGACTTCAGAAGTTGGAATCTAAGTTCCAATTAGAGCAGAAAGTTAGACAAAAATTGTACAATCTTGCAATGAAAACACCTAAATGCACTTTACGTACTAAGCATCAAAAAAACAATTGTAATTTTTTTTTAAACTTTTCTGAAGTAATTAATAGCAAAAACAAAATCACGCAATAAATAAACTCGCAATAGTATTATATATTCTGTTTGTATTTTTTTTCTTTTTTACTTTAAAAAACATTTTGGGCCCCAAATGGTTTCTTGCACCCAGGCCCTATTATAGAGAAGGTCGGTTTAGAGCCTCTTGTATTTATTATTTTCCTTTTCCTTTCAAAATGTTTCCGCAAGTTACTGTTTTATTTAAAAAGTGCGTAGCATCATAATAATCCTATCATTTAATATTTAAAGTTCTGAATTTTCAGTGCCCCATTTTCTTGGTTATTAAAATCGAACTTTCACTGAACTGATATCAACCTTCATAAATTTATGTATAGCATGTAAATTCAATTTTTATAAAGATCATTAAATTTAATTTTTTGTTGCACAAAATTTCTAAATGTTCAATTGAAACTGACAGGAACATAAACCAGGTTGATATAGTGACTTTTGAAATGTCTCAGCGCTTCTTCGATCACATAGGTTACATTTAATAAAAAGTGTCTATTAGAAATATAATTTCTAATTTAGGAATGGGTAATACTATCTTAGCATTACTGTTCATCTTTCAAAGAAACAAGCATTTATAGATCAATATATCCACGTTATGATACTAATATATCTTTAATTAATAATATTTTAAATTATAACAATATTTAAAGTGGAAATATTTGTGAAACAAAATCATTTAAATGTTTTTAACTTTTGCTCTCATTGAAATGCAGTTGTGTTCAAATGGCTGCGCAAGTCTATTTCAATATATTGGCCATTCCAACTTAAAGAAGAAGAGCACTCAGCAAATGAAATGGTTGAAACGAAGTTCCATTATTCCATCGTAGCATCAAGAGTTCATTTAGAAGATGGTTTAAAATGGCTTTTATTAAAAGTTCATCAGAAATTGACAATTATTACAAAATCGCATTATTTTACTTTTAACCTCGCTATTTGTATACGAATCTATTCTGAAACCATAGGAAGAGCCTTAGGTGCATTCTAAACATGTGATATATTCATTAATGAAGATTTTCTTCAAAAGGGAATATCTAAAGTATATTAAAATGACTTTGTAAAATATGATAATATATAATTCTGCATTCTCTAATAGTGTTTTCATATATTGTTTTAAAAAAGAGAATAAATATTTCTTACGAGTCCCAAGGGATGAAATTGATAACAATAATTAATTGTAAATGCACTAAACGCACTAAATTATTATAATTTTATAATCCTTGCTCTATGGCAAAGAATATTCTTTATTAGATATCTTTATAAAAAGTGTAACAAACGATGATTCTGTAAATACGATATTATATATTTAAATTTTCCTTGAAGTAATCGTAATCGCTCCTCTAAAATAATTCATGAATTATTTATTTATTTCTTCAATTGAATTTGAATGAAAGACTGATAGAGCATTCGAAATTTCAGGTAAATATAGCTCTATCGATACTGAAATGCAGTAAACGCTCTTTTTGAAACGACGCCCAAAATGTTTAGTTACCACTGTAAATTCCCCTTCCTTCTTTTTAGTGCGATTGATTGAATAGTCGAGGTGTGTACTTTTTTTGTTAGAGATGCTCGCCCAGGAACTTTAGAGGTTTTTTCAAAACTACTCAATCCCTTAATTTACTAAATATCAATGTATTTTCAAACAAATATTTACTAAATATCAATCAGTTAAGGAGGTTTTCATTTGTATGTCAACTTCTTAAAAACACAGTCAATTATTGCGTTTCTTAAAGTAGGCTGGGAATATTTCTTAGTCTTGCAGGAAAAACGCTCGCGTTAAAATATTCTGATATGCCTGAATTCAATCGAATTTCGGAATGAAAGAGGTGACTGCTGTTTACTAATTATCTTAACTATTCTTTATATTAATTAATACAATTAATATTTTATAATTATTTTTCACTTATTTCAATTGTTCTATTCAAATCATGATTCTCTTGTTCTATATTGCCTTGGGAATGTAATTATTTAATAAAATCAAACACAATTTTAATTCATTCTCTATAAATTTTCACTTTTCCATCTCTAAAAGCTTTGATATAGTCTTTTGAAGTTTGTCTTTCCATAATTTTTACTCTATAATAATTTAAGCAAATCTAATCTTTTAAAATGCTTTATTTCCTTAAGTAAATTAAAAAAAAGAGGCACACTTACGGACAAATAAGAGACTTTCACTCAAGAATTATGAAACAGAAAATAGTTGATGTTTCCCGTTCTAAAGAAGAAGAAAAAAATGAAGTCAACAATAAATAACAATCATAAAAAAACATAGCTAAAAAAAGATTGAAAGGTGAAATTTGAATCATAATTCGAGATTTTCTCCCTTTCTATTTATTTTATATTGCAAACAGAAATTTATGTGGATGAACGTAAGCAATGTTTCCATTAGAAAGGGGTCCTTATAAAAAAGAAGATCGTTTAATTCCTGATAAAGAAAATGTATTAAATTACATTCTTTTCAGATTATTGTAATGAATCCCTTAAAATTAAATTTAGAAATGCTCTACGTCGCAGATGTAAAAAAAAATAATTAAAAGATGCATGTTTTTGGAGAAAAATTATTGAATGCATTAAATGATATTTTCATTAAAGTTGCAAGGTGTAGCAAGTTTTAAATCAATTTTTTTGAGAAAGTTAAGTTGTAAAATGTATTAACATATCTGGTGTTTCCTTCGTTCGCATATATTTCCTATTCGACTTTTTTTTTTTTAAATTATCTTTTTTCTACTATCAACAATTTTCTGCAAAAGATTGCTTGTAAAAGATTAATTGTTTTAAGAAACATGTACACTAGCTATAAAAATTCCAGAATGAGTAATTTTTTTTCTTCATTGTCATCTATATTACCTCTAGCCAAATTTTTTCTCAACTGAGAGAATATATTTCTACTCCTTCTGAGAAAATATTTATTTTTCTTTTTAATATTTGGTGTTTTATTTACTTCAAATTAAATAAATAATGCACAATTATTTTCTAAAAGACCAATATATCGCATTTCACGACTGTTTTGGCGAAGTAGCAAGAAGGGATAATCCTTGTTATCACACCTAAGTACAGAATAATAATAATAAAAAAAAGAATCCTTTATTTAATTTAAATTTCCATTTTCTTACATGGTTCTGCACGGAAGATAAATGCCCCAACAATTGTGTTAGGAAATAGGAGACTCTGCCGTAAAATGTTAATAATAATAATATGTCAGGCAATTGAAGACTAAATGACTTTGAAAACAGGATCTGTAAAACATATTATTACGAATTTACAGTATTTCTTATTTACATATTAGTCATCCTTCTAAGAAAGAGATTTTCTTACAAAAATTGTAATGGCTGCTATATGGATGTCTAGTCAATGACACGACTTTTGCCATCGTCCGAAAGCAAAAATGATAGTTTTGAAATAATTGGAATTTTGCAATATTCAATTATGAGGAAGATAAGACTTTGCAAGAATCAGTTTTGAGAAGATACGCTATTCTTATAGATGCTTCTTTGTCCTGTCACCAAGACTACAAAAATTCGAATGTTAGAGTCAGTAGCTAGAGTCGAGTCAAGCCGAAGTGAGTCGTTGAACGATGTCTTTTGGGAGTGCCATTTCCAACGAGTTCTTTTTTATCGTTTTGTATAGTTGTGTTTGTTTAATCGAAATTTAATATTTGTGTAACTCTTTTTATTGCAAGTTTACTCTTGTGCTCGATTCAACCGTGTTTTTCTATTGTGTATTTGTGTGGAATGAAGTGTTGATAAATGTTAACAAGTTTCTTGAACTTGCCACCTTAATGGGTATTTTAGTAACAATATTATATACTATTAAAATTTTCAATGAATTTCTTTAATGTTTTATATAATCATAAAAATGTACATATTCATGAAAAAAACTAGAAGAGACGAAAAAAATATTTCGTACTTGAAAAATCGGCGTGGTTTTTTTTTTTTTTAGTAATTAAATATTTTTATTATTTATTAACCACTTTTCGCATAAATTTGGATGGCTGAATTAAAAAAATATATAAAAAATATGTTTGGATAAAATAATTTTTTACAATTTGATTTTGAAGATACACTCATAAAGAAATCCCTCTTTTAAATATCAAATTTATACAGATCATAATGTCTTAAAAATTTGGTTTGATATCTTTTTCTGATGAAATTTTATTTTTAAGAACTATTTTAAGAACGTTTCTGTATTTCAAATAAAATTAATAAAAATAAAATACTTTTTATTAAAAAAAGGAATATTGTAAATGCCGTCGAATATGACACTTTCATTCTGTTTCTTAAAAAAAGAATTCTTAAAGAAAATTCTTAATTCTTAAGAAAAGAATTCTTAAAGAAAATTCTTAATTCTTAAGAAAATTCTTAAATTCTTAAAGAAAAACATTTTTTTTCAGTGAGAAACTATTAGCTGGTAAGTTCTTCAAAAGAACAAAAAATTATGCGGAACTGGAAATTTAACATTAATAATTAAATATAGTAAATTATAATTAAAATTAAATTATTCCTATCTTTTACTTTGACGAGACCGTGACCAATTAGATGACTTTCTATTTTCTTCAAGATTCATATACAAGTTTTTTAAAAATTAAAAGAGGATCTTGTATTTTTTTTGTTTGTTTTTTAAGTCTATTCAAGAATCATTTTTCTTTTCTTTATTTTGTTTTAAGAATATACACAAATATGCAAAAAATGAATTTAAAATAATTTTTCATAAAAATATATACTTACAAAGATTTAATCTCATAAAGTATTTTTTTTTATTTTCAAATTATTTTGCATAATTAAGAAACATTTTTGTGGAAACATATCATGCTTATTTAAGATTTAAAAATAAAAAAAAACCTTAACAAAAAATTAATTAAACTTGAAACATGATTGTTGGTCGCCATTTTTATCAGTGAAACCATTTTTATCATTATCATTATTTTATCATTTAAATAACGCTTAGTATATATATATATATATTGTTTTGAGGTACAATAATTAATGTTATAATTAGGTTAGATCTTTCCATCATAAAATATTTTATTTGAATTTTTAAGACCTAAAAGTAATTAGCAAAGTGATGAAAAAATCAGAAAGCAATTACGAGCTGACTTTTTTAATTGATGAGGGTTAATTTAATTCGTAAATATAATAAATGTATTATAATGAAGGAAAAGATATTTATCCTCATGTCAATATTTACTGCCAAACAAAAATTCTGTAATTTAAAGAAATAATATAAACCTCATTCAAACGCTAATTACTAATGAAAATTAGGTAAATATAACCCTCAAACATAATTAAAATGCAAATTATTATATATTGATTCATTTGTGATTTTTTTAATTAATATCAATTTTTTGAATGAATATAAATCTGAAACTATCCAACATTTTTCCCGTTAAAAAAAAAATACATATTTCCCTATATTGCATATATGGTAGTTGAAGGCTCATTGTAAATATGTGAGTGATTTTTGTAAATTTCTATATATCTAAAATATATAATTCTTCGTAAGAAAGAATATAAGTTTCAACTGGGTTGAAAAAATAAATTAGAGCATATTCATTTTATTAAAATCCCAATATGTAGTAGAAAAAATAATTTTTTTAATGAATTTGTAAAAAAATAATAATAATAATAATTTGGCACTGCAAAGTTATTCATATGTCACATTTCGGGAAATTTGGATAGTAGATGCAAATATGTAAAATTCATTGAAATAGAAAAATAAATTGAAATGCATAATTTAAAAGGAAGTGTTCGTGGATGTGCATGCATGAATGCACATATATTATTGAAACAAATCCAGTGATCTTTAAGTCATAAAATTTGGCACATATGTTGACGTAATGGCAATTCAATAATCTTAAAACCAATCTTTTGAATTTCAGTCGCTTTTTTTGTTATGCTTATAACAGTTTGCAATGATTTCATAAAAATATAAGTTCAACTTTAAACATACCCTGCTATACTTAAAATTCCAGCTGTTGCAGCATAAATTCAGATATAGAACAATTAATCTCACTGAGATGTCCTTAAAATGTTTTTTAATGTAATATCGAGAATGTTTTCATTTTAGATACATTTCAAATATTATATTAAAAAAACTGATAGTTCTGACAAAGAACGGGAAGAAAGACATATCTTTTGGAATTTTTTTCCAATACTAACAGGAATGCGAAGGAAACAGGACATATACTCCAATTTAAATACCGAACACTGATCAGTTTCGGAGTTAATTTGAAAAGTAGCATGATACTACAAGCATAAAAAATTAATTTAATTAAATGAATGCTTTGTGAGTGTTTTTAGCTTTTATAAGTTTTATATAATTTATTTAATATTTTTTACTGTACATATATAATTTCTCACATGTTTCTTAGCTCTGTAAGAATAAGATATCAAAACTTTCTTTAATTTATAATGTATATGTACGGCTTTATTTAAATGATTTATTATATATCACTTTTATTTTTCATTAAATCAGAAAAATATATGAATTACTGTATGAGAAAATACTTGACATCAAAAAGAGAAAAAAATATGAAAAACAATAAACATTTTCCGTATTAATTTTTTTTAATCCCTATTTTAATAATTTTAAATTGTTAGTAAAAACTTTAATAATTTCTAATAAAATATATGTGAAACTTTTGCGTTATTACAGTTGAAATTCAAGCAATATTTAATATTTTCCTCTGTAAATAGTTTTACAAGCTATGACCATTGTACGTATAATATAAAATGAATGCAATTACTTTTGACAAATTATGCAATATAATAACTCTTTCTTTCATGGAATTTTCGGAATGAAAAAATATTCACAAATGAGCGGAGCCCTTTTAAAAGATACTAAAATAAATACCAGTTAAAAGAATTTCGAATATCCTTCGATTATTGATTGGAGTGTTGTAGAAAAGAGAATGCTCCAGATTTGCTCTCCCGAGAAGACGAGTTTCTGCTCATTATTTCTTTCTACATATCATTTATATCAAAGCCATTTTTTTCTCGGATAAAACAATAAAATATGTATGTAAAATTCTAGAATCTAATTATGAAGAGAAACCATCTCCCTTAACTCGTTTGCATATGGAACCAAACGAAAGTCATCTTTTTATAACTTATTATCCGAAACGAAATTGGAAAGCGCAAAACGATACCTTGAAGATGACTGAACTTGAGCGGAATGTTCGACATTTTGGGATTTATTCAAATCTGCAAGGTCGTGTCAAGTTTAGAAACACACTCACACAAATTAGATTATCGAAAAGTACATCTCTGTTAAAAATATACTGTAAAATGTTGGATTGTTTTAAAGGTGGATATGCTTTGTTTTGAAAAAGGAGTTTAGAATGTAGAAAGTTGTATAAGGACAAAAATAAATTTTCTGTCGAAATTAAACTCCATTCTTCTTACATTTGGAATACTATTAGCACAAAATTCGGATTAAATTCCTTTCATATAAAAGTAAATATGTTCACATTTGGTAAAAACCTCATCTAATTAAAGAATTTCGCAATTACGCAAATTATAATCAATATAAACACATATTCCTATTTTATAAATTGATTAGGTGGTAGATTTCCGGTATATATCAGAGGTTCTTCTAAAGATATATAAGTGTTCTACATTTGATGAATGATTGCACGATAGTAACATAACGTGAAGAAAGGCACCTGTAGAAAGCTCAGAAAGATTTGAAGGTTCAGTGACTTTTTGGATTCAATGAATAAAGTTTGCTGTGTTTGAAAATCATCAATCATTCAAAATATAACTGAGAATGCTTATTTCTATTTTTAAGGGTTTTTCTCTGAGTTGATAGAATTGAATCCACTGACCAATAGATAGGCATGTTGTATGTAATCAACATTCGACGGAGTCAAAGTTAAAAGAAGAAAAAAATGATTTTTTTTTTTGTGTGTGTGTGCTTGTGTGTGTGTGTGTGTCTGAAAGTTTGTTTCCAAATATTTGTGGAAATTTTTCTTTATATTTTTTTTTATATTTTCGCAGAAAATGAATGCATTTTTGATGATGTAGTAATAGTTTTTTTTCTTGTGTGTTGGAAATATTTATATTTTATACATGCGTTTCTGAAATGTTTTCTCATTAAATTCTCTTCAGTGGTAATCAAATCTCTGAATTTTTTTTAAAAAGCTCCTCAGTAATTACAATTTTGCTAAATCGAAAGTTTTATTGTAAGTATAAAGACAATTCGATGACTATAATGTATAATGTATATTTTTTTTAAAAAAAATACAAACTATTATAAAATTAATAGATATTTTAAATTTCAGTTCTTTCATTTCTGATGTTAAAAATATCAATGGAAATAAATAAAAGAATTATATTAATAAGCTTAAACACTTTTGTCTTTTTAAAAAAGCCTATAAACTGAATAGCTCTTTTTCAAAACTTTATACAAATGAGAAGCTAAATCATCAGATAGATCGTTATAAGCCATTAGTCATTAAAATAATAGCATTAAATATGAAACTCTCAATTTTATTAAAGATATTAAGAATGATATATTAATTAATGAAAAGCGATGATCCTTTTAGGAAAGCTGCCATCTTTAATTAAAGGTTATGTTTAAATATGAAATGCTTTTTCTTAATATTTAATAATAAACTAATGAAAAGTATATTTTGTTTATATTTCTTCTCTTTGTTTCAATCATATATTTTGATCATTTCATAAATTTAATTTTTATGCGTTGTGATGTTTGATATTCTTTCTTACAAAAGAAAATAAATCGACGAATTTGAACATTAGCAATGCTTTCAGATGTATGGCTTCTTTTCATTTGTTTTTCTGCATTCTTGAGGTCGTTATTTATGTCTTAGAAGTTTTTATAACTATCGTATTAGGATGAATCATCCTTTTTTGTGCATTATAAAACTACATTCCAAAAATTAATCCGATTTTTTTTGTAGTTTTATTTTCGCTATTTTTTTGTCTGAAAGAAGAATGTTAAAATATTCGCTGTATCAAAATATTTCTCCTTTAAAAGGTAAAAAAATGAACATTTTTATTTTAGTTAGATTTTTGGTTCTCTTTTGGAATTTTTTGGCGCAAGAGCCATATTTGGCTAAACTAGGCCATGCATATGGTTAAAAGTTAGAATCAATGATATTAAAAGCTAAAACAGCAGTCTAGAAATATGTGCTAAAACTTCTTTTACTTGGCAATTGTTTAAAAAAATGTTGCCAAATACAAAGAAAAAAATCAAATAGCTTACAAGAAATTAAACAGATTTGGAATTGTTATTTCAGCCATTAATTCACGCAAGGTTACAGATGAGCAATTAAAAAAGGGTCTGACGAGGGGAATTAAAAGAACATTCTATCAGAATGCGGTTAACAGTAAATTTATCATGACAAGTGGGACATATGGCAGCGCTTTCTCCAAAAATGCGATGCTTATGAATGAAAGTATATGTCTTACACGGAGCGAGTCAATTTGACATCAATCTCTCGTATAGGAAGGACAGGCCACAATCCAATGGAAGGTTGGATTGAATATAATTTATTATAGATCTGCAGATTCTAATTCCCCTGCCAAGTAGTAAAAATATGTCTAGTTAAATTTTTATTTTAGAAGTATAAACTAACGGTTTTGGAGATACCCATTTAAGCGCGGTAAGAGATAACTTTTGAGGAATAATTGAATTTGCTAGATAATAAATGTTAAGAATGAATATCGAAAAGAAATATTTTTACAACCACATATGTAGCCGTATAGATAATATAAAGCAAAGAAGACGAAAATAAATAAATATGATGAAAAGAAATCGATAAAAATTAATTTTAAAAATCAATAATTTTGCTTGAAAAAAAGGAATAATGGTAACTAGTAAAATGTTCTTTTATATTTTGAGTTTACTCGCATAAGTATTTTATTTTGCCCGAAAGCATAGAAAAATAAATTGATTGGATTGAAGGTATTATCGACAAACTTTTCGTTCAAGACGTGAGATTGATATAAACAATTAATATTGAGACTATTTAGAAGTATAAGTCATGAAGTAGATTCGGCAATTCTAAGCAAGAAATAATTCTGTCATAATATTCTTTTTAAAATTGTCTTCTGCTATATTACCTCATAAATACTTTTTTTTCTATAGTTTTCCTTTCTAATAAAGAACCAAAAGTAAGAAATCACCACTAATTCCTTTCCCAATGCTTCAGTACTTTAAAAAAATTCAAAGTGCCCGCAGACTTGCACTATTTTTGGACTATTAAGATTAATCAGTACAGCAGAAATGTTTTGGGTTATAACTGTAAATAACTTTTATTATTTGCAAATATCCATAATTTAAACCAATATATATTTTACATTCTACAGATCTTGAGATTTAGAAAAATGGTATTTTCATTATACATGAAATAGTTTTGATTGATGAAAATGCATTGATCGAATATTTAAACTATTTCTCAAAATAATTTTTGTAATTATTAAAAACTATAAAATATATACTTAAAAATATAAAATATATAAATTAAAAAATATATACTTAAAAACCAAAATAATACATATAAAATTAATTTCTTACTGCGCAAACATTTTATTGTTCTATTTAAAAGGAAAAAAATGCATGTTACATTGTTATGAATTAAAAACAAGAAAATGAATGTAATTTTCTATAAAAATATATTCTGTCAGAAAAAAAATATTGAATATATTTTATTTAATAATCACAATTTCTGGTAGAAAAAAAAGAATTCAACAAAGTACCACCATATAACTAATACTTTTGCAACTTAAATTCGTTAGGGCATTCCTGTTTCGCATATGAAGAGTAATTTCAACGAAGGTTTGTTGACACAAGTGTTGCAGATATATGACGCCGTAAAATATGTATCCCCCAGATAGACCCAGAGAAGTATAATAAAGGGTCATTATTTATCAAAGTTAAGTAAAAATAAAAGCAAAAGGATACCATATTGAGTGTCCTTTGCTGTTGAATGGAAAAGAGAAGTAAACATATGCATTGGAATAGGAATTTTGCTATATGTCTCGATAAATAATAAAAGAAAGCACATAATATTTGAAAACTAGAGTAGGTAAATTAGATATATTTAAATCTGAAATATTTATAAGAATGTTAAGCTCATTGGCTATCCGGATAATCTTAAAATCCTTAAACAATAGACTAATAACCAATAAGAAATTTTAAAATCATATTTTTGTTAATAAGTTAATTTTTATGATTTGGATAGCAATATAAATTGCACTCATAGTAAAGATATTAGAAAACTATTTGCAAAAAAGTGTATAATTATTGATTGCCTACTTTTTCAAATATAGTTGCATGCTCAACTCTAATAATTTACATAAAAGCCCAATATTGACAATTATATTTAGATAAATAGTGTGAGGTACTTTGATAATGGTCCATTAAATGGCTGATGTGGACTTCCTGTTGAAGAAGCATAGTAATTGTCACTTGTACAACATTTGCAATATCTCACCTCTCTTCTCATATTCAATGAAATCATATGAGTCATTAGCAAATTCTCATTAGTCGAACTGGTGGCTATCAAAAGCCACATAAACTCATTAGGGAAGTAAGGTCTGTTTGTAGTAGGCTGAATTCTAGTGGATCCATAAATGCTGTGATGCATTAATAATGATTTAGTTTAGTTGCCTTTTTGTTTGTTTTATTGCTTCGAATTATCTAATTAGTTTTTTCTCCGTTTATTATAAATCTAAAGCAGGAAAAAATACCGACAAATGTTATTGATAAATAAATCGTAGATTCCAATGTATAAATCAAAGTGACACTGATAATTTACTAGGAAACTATATGTCGTTTATTTTTAGAAATGGATGAAAATGTAATAGAGAAACTATTTTTGTCTGTTATAAAAATCGAATAAAGAATTTTGAATCAGTGGAAACTTCTGAATCTTTATGTTTTTTATTAACAATTTTTTCAAATATTTTATTTTCACTGCTTTTCTTGAAAATATATTCAATAAGATGTTATGAAATTTATTTCCGATGATGTTAGGCAATTTGTATTGAAAAAAAAATGTATCCTATTTAGTATTTAGGATTATAATGTTCGAAAATTGAAATAATGGAACAGTCACAGGGAAAATCATTTCATTCTCATTCCGACTGGTTACGGTGTACTTGAATGACTCACTGGCCAAAAGCAACAATAAAGATATTGTGAATCATTCAAATAAAACCACAAGCGTCTGAAGCGTTCAGCTAAACACTTGAATTACTTCATGTCATTTGTAAGGGAAGATTAATCTTTCCTCGTATCCCCAAGGAGAACAGAGAAATTGTATTGCCAAAGAGTAACTTTTCATCTTTCAACTCGATATGGTTCTTGGGCTGACTGTGATCTGATGGTACGGTTTCGTCTAAGGTACCGTATGACTCTTTGTTTGAAACCTGAATCCACAGGAGAACTTTAATGTAAGCTGATTTGACATACGTTAAATGCGTCATGGCACTATGCCCTCCCAATCCCAGCTCATTTAGATATAAGTATGGAGAGTCTATAATGGATGAGATGAGGTCTTCATCATTTGACCAAATTCAAAATTTTGACATTCCGCCTTGAAAAAATACCATGTGCTACTTCGAATAGATAGAACAGAATAAACTTACAACTGAAAACTGAAAAATCATTGAAGGCTGCTACAAAGTAGGGGTGGTCTGCCGATGGATAAAACATTAGAATATTTTCTGTATACCTTTATCTGTATCCCTTTATCAAAAGCTTTGGTATTTCAAATGTGTGACTTTTTGACAGAACGTTCAAAACTATGTCGAAATATAAAATTTTGAATAAAATAGAGTGACTAAGAATAGTAATAGGCGAATCTTTATTAAGTAAAACTAGCATTCCTTTCTTGAAGCAGAATAATCTTTTTACGTTATTTACAATAACTTATATTGAAAACCTTATCCACTCTGCGGATAATAATAGAAATATGAAAATATACTGATACTTTTTAAAAAATATTTATATATACATGGTAATATATGAATTTATAATTAAATGAAAGCTAATACATTTAAGGAGGAATTAATAAGAATATTGTATTTCTTCATAATTGTTTTCTATATTTAGGAAATATTAAACTTTATCACGTTAAACTAATCACAGTGCTTACTTCTTTAAAGAATAAGGCCAATTTTAAAGCTTCATAAAAAACAACTGAAAGGAAGAGAATAAAATAGTATGCTTTAGTAAATTGAACAAAAAATTATTAATTAGATTTTTATTATATAAAACTTTGACTATTTTTTTATTTCTGTTTTATTTCTGTTTCTGTTTTTTAAAAATATGATGGATTTAAATTCAGGAGGCCTATCTATTCATTTTAAGTTAAAATACTTAAATTTTGAACGAAAAAAATACAATAAAAAGTTATTTAATTTTATATGGAAAGGAAAATAGACAAATTAAAAAATATGTAAATTTTAGTTATTCCCTATATTTTGAACTGATTATTATTTATGAATAATTATGAAAACAATACTTATATTTTTGTTAATACTGACTGATACAGATTAGTGATGTGTTCCTATTTTTAAGATTCCCGTTAAACAAAAACAAAAAAATGATTTTTTACTTTGATTGGCCATAAATGAAATCGAGGCAATTAAATAATAAGTTAAATATTTCAAACTATCTTATTAAATGTATCTAAATACATTCCGTTGATTTAGAGAATAGTTTATTATGTACTTTATTTCTTTTAGTATTGAATAAAAATTCATTCAATACACCACTATTTATTTTTTCTAAACAAAAAAAGCGATCGAAATCCCCACGTGTCAATTTCGTTCCAGCTTTGTGTAATTATTTATTTGAAATCCGTTTCTTGCGTTGTTACGTGTAAATAAATGATATTCTAATGTTCCAATGAAATATTTGACGCAGCCGCTTCATCATAATTACCTCCCACACTTCAAATGTCTCAACAGATACAGATCGATTAAAGAAAGGAATAAATGAAAATAAGAAACCGCTGATGGAAATAGCAATTTATGAAAGAACAAAAACAGAAACAGTCGAGTGACATTGGTTATTTTCACTCTAAACATTTTGACGAAGGACAGCGTTAGGGAATAATTGCTGCCCTGGAATATGCATATTATCTATCTCATTTAATCTACATCGTTGGGAAGCGTAGAATTCATTTTTTATAAAATTATAAAAAAATAGGGAATTATACCATAAGTAAAAGTTATTTTTTAAAAATTCATAATAGGAAAGGGAATAATTGAATTGATTATTGAAAATTGCTAAATTTTTATATAAGACTGAAATTATTCGACAAAAAAGCTCAAAATGAAAATTGCTACGATCGACGAATTTGAAATTTATGATTGCAATAGAAGATTATCTCAACCCTTTTTCGGAGATCATGGATATTGCGCAACTTCTTCGATTCCAATACCATGCAGAAGATTGAAAAGAAAAAGAAATTTTTTCCATCGTTTGATCTTTGCTTTTAATATTGTTGGAATCGGATTTATTAACCACTCAAAACCTAAAGTCATAGCCTTGACATCTGTAAAGATCTTCTTAAATTTTTCTTGATGTATCGTGTCGCGATACTTACTTTCCAAATAAATAGCTTTAAATACGGAATGAAACTTTCTGTTTTCACATATGCCAGAGACAGCATCGTTTTACTTGCTTGGCATTCTGTCTATTACAAGAGAAGAAAGATATTGAAAATAATGAAAACTCTCATGAGACTTATTGAATTTTTCCCTATCTCGTATTCTAAAGTCCAAATGGCGATCTTCTATATATCTATAATTCGAATTTACATATATCCTCTTGTGGCTGCAGCAGTGATGATCGGATTTCTCACGGAAAAAGCCGCGATGCAATATCAACGCATCACATTGTTTGGGAAAAGTAACACAGATTTTCCGAGAACGATTGCATTTCTCATAAACTACTTATACAATCTATATCTCT
The DNA here is from genome assembly GCA_026543865.1 of Argiope aurantia. Taxonomy (NCBI): domain Eukaryota; kingdom Metazoa; phylum Arthropoda; class Arachnida; order Araneae; family Araneidae; genus Argiope; species Argiope aurantia. The sequence continues at coordinate 69,430 of JAPMOR010021564.1, forward strand.
TGACTATATCTTTATTGGTAAGTCTTACATATGCCTTTATATGTGTTAATCTACAAAAAATGCTTGCACGTATTACTAAAAGTCTGAAGAAATCTCATTCTTTTGAAAATGCAAAGCTGGCATACCACCGGGCAACTGAATTATTCCTAGTGATATCAAACATAGAAGATGCTGTATATTTTTAGTGATATCTTTCAACGTGTTGCTGAGTTTCGTAAGTTTTGCTTATGGTTTGGGCTATTACAATCGGAGCAGTGCAGGAAATGCTAATGTCATAGGATGGTTCTTCAGTACTCAAGCGTCATTTATATCTATTGTGTGATCGGCTTCCGGCGTCAAGAATGAATCCTCTAGATTAAAGATGACGTTCCAAGCTGTTCTTTCCGGGCTGAAGAAAGAAAAAGATGTCTCGTCTCTTATTTTGAAAATTAAGATATTTGATTCTGTTTCTCTTACAGCGTGGAAAATGTTCGAATTTTCCAAAGGTTTTATACTCAGCACCTATGGCATTATCTTAACATATGGTCTTCTTTCACTTCAGAATGAACAATATGAAAATCACCCATAAACTGTTGTTCAAAATAATTTACTGAAAGGAATCATAATATAGAAAATTAATAGTAGCTACAAGCTATTCTGATGTCACTCTATCTCGCTTTAGAATAAGAATAACATAAGCAAAATTGATAACTAAGATGTAGTTTTTATGCTGTAGTGAATGCCTTTCTGCAATATAGTGGTGAGAAAGCGCACATATTCAGTAACATCATTCCTATAGCCATTATTGACACTTATATCTTTAGATCTAATTATATGTGATAATATTTCTCAGATTTTATTTTAAAATATTTCTAATATGCAGAATATCGATATATTCTATAAATGCATTTTTGTTTTTTACTTTGGTGATTAGTTAGAATCTATTAAACTTTTAAAATAATTTGTGTGTCCACATTAGTAACTTACAAGAAGAATAAAGAACCAAAGTTTCATTATTGAGATTAAATTATTTGAAAATTCACTTTTCTTAACTAATATTATAGCGAAGAGAACATTACAAATGATTTTTGTAATTGTCTTGCTTTTTTTTAAAACTTATTTAGAGCTCAGATATGAGAATTGCTGCTTTACAACGAGACATAGCTCTCGTAGTTTATTGATAGATAATGCGGGTATATCAAATTAAATAAAAAAAATGTATTAAAATTTGAGAAAAAATTGTAATAAAACAAAATATTATGCATAAAAATGTAGTATTTTTCATTTTACTTTAGATTTATTTAATTGACGTTATACTTTAAATAGCCACAGGAGATTGGTATGTTAACAGTGACTTTCTTAGTGCCTTGAAAAGCAAATGAGTCAGTTTTCATTATAATTAGAAGAAATTGTAGATTTGTATAAAGAATACGAAATATCATTTATCTTTATATAGATAGAGAGAGTAGACGCAAACTCCAATTGTCGATTTTGATTTCAACGATGTAAGAGTTACGATTCCCAATAAGCAAAACTATCAAATAAAACATGAAAATGTTATTTTTAGAAACAGCAAAGCAATTTAAAGAAATTTTGGCTGAGAAAATTTGGCTTTGATATATA
>JAPMOR010021564.1:71131-96406 GCA_026543865.1 Argiope aurantia
AAGTAAGTAGTTTAATGTTTTGAGAGAGATTACTATTATGGATTTGATTCAAAAAGTATTCGTATTACTTCATTAATATTGCCGCATTGAAGAAAGACAGTCGAATCTCCATGACTGAATGGCCATGGCACTGGTCTCATGATCAAGGGACCTGGGTTCGAATCCCGCTAGAGACAATGCGATTAACAGTATATGTAAATACTTAAATCCTTGATTTTATGTTTCCTTTATTTCAAGACCCAGAAGATACAGGACATTTCTTTAGTTTACCAGAGAAGTGTTCTGGACTTTCCTTACTGTCTCCAGAAGAGTATTCTGGAACTTTCTCTGCTTAAATAAAAGGAGAAGACTTGTCAGTTACTATATTCTCAGTTCTGAGTTCAGTTAATAAATTGTTTTAACTCTACCTCTTGTGCGTGTCATTAAGTTCTGTACTAAAGTATCTACATGACATTCTTTACTGGAGGCGCCGGGTACGATTCCAGTCAGCGTAGAAATGGATTTGAGAAGAAGCAATCGTCTTAAAGGACTTGAACCAGAATTTGGACCTTATAATCCACCAAATAGAAAGAGAAGGAAAATGCGTATGGAACAGGAAACTAAACCGCTCATCCTGACACCAGCACAGCCACAATACAGGAATCCGTCTTTATTTAAAGGAGACGTGGGACAAGACCCAAGTAAATGGCTGAAAGAATATGACAGAGTATCAAAATTCAACAGATGGGATGACATGACTTACTAGTAAATGTGTTCTTCTTCCTGGATGGCACAGCAAAGCAATGGTTCGAAAATAATGAAGTAAATTGACTTCATAGGATGTTTTCAAATCAATGTTGAAAGAGGCCTTTGGGGAAACACGGAACTATGTAAAGAAAGCAGAAGATGAGCTAAAGTATCGAACTCAAATATCTGGCGAAAGCACGCAGTCATACATCCAAAGCGTGTTGGGATTATGCCATCAAGTCAAACCAAATATGTCAGAAGAAGAGAAAGTGTCTCATTTGATGAAAGGAGTCACCGAAGATATTTACCAGGCACTACTGATAAAAGAAATAACCACTACCGAAGACTTTATTAAATGGTGTAGAAAGATCGAGGAGATGCAGCAAAAGAGGATCAGGGGAAGGAAATTTGAAAGGCTTCCAAATGTAGTACTGCAATTGACCAGCAACTGGATCTAGTATCACTGGTACGTCAAATAGTACGTGAGGAGGTCCAACGTCTTCTATCTCAAGTAGATGATTCCGAACTCCAGGACAAAAACATTGAAGCCATTGTTCGAGAGGAAGTGGAAAATGCTTTGGCTCCTTTGTCGCAGACAACACCAGAGTGGACAAAGGTCAAAGCAAGACGGGAACCTACCTATGCCGACGTTGTCAGACGACCTATTCCCGTAGCACAGCAACCACAGAGGAAGACATATGTCTGGCGCACCCCTGATAGAAGACATGTCTGTTTCCATTGTGGCCACCCTGGCCATGTAGTTCGAAACTTCCGAGATCGCAAAGCTATTTTTGAGGCATATCGGGCTAATAGAAGAGATTTCAGCTGTCCGCCGTCGAATGAGGGACGCTATGCCGACGATTAAAGCCGACCAGCAGTCCAAAATTTTTCGCCCAGCCCATCACGAGGACGATCACCGACACACCGCTATAGATCTCCGTCGCCACTTAGAAGATCCAGTCAACATCCTAGCCGGAGAAATGAGGAAAACTAAGCGGTGCGAACTTCCTTGGGGGTGAGGCCGCTAGTGACAAAATTCCTCCGATGCCGCAACATTGTGCCGCAAAGATGACCGGAAACAACGTAGAAGTAATCGTCGACAATAAGTCAGTACCTGCCCTTGTGGACTCTGGAGTCTCATTTTCTGTAATCTCGGAGAAGTATCGTCGCCTACTGAAGAAAATTATGTTTCACACAACTAACAATGTTCTTTTAAAAGTCGCCGATGGAAATTACGTGAGACCAGTGGGAAAATGTACGCTTCGTCTCGAAATCAATGGCCGACCTCAAGCTTTTGAATTTATTGTTTTGCCGCAATGCAGTCACGATATCATCCTTGGTTGGGACTTTTGGGGCGCTTCTCAAGCTGTTATAGAGCTCTTGTTTCAAGACGTCCTTAGAGAATCTCAAACTCCAGACTCCAGCCGTTTATTCACGTTGGAAGATTATACAGTACCTGCTCGTTCTATCAAAAAGGGCACCGTCTTGGGCTGTAAGAACCTTCAAGCTATTGATGCAGTAGAGGGAAATAGGATGATCCTTTTGAACAAGGAAGTTGCTATTCCGTCTACTATAGTTACGCTCCTTAATGGTAAAGCCGAACATTGGGTTTTCAACGGATCAGGATAACCTCTGATCATCCCTAAAGGCATGTGCATCGGGTATGCTGAACCCTTACACGAAGACTGCGTAAATACCATAGATGAGGGATCGCCTTATTCCACGACCACTTCAAAGGCAAAATTTGGTATCATCGACTGCACCACGATGATAGTTTCGGATTTTAGAATCGACCAAAAAGAAAGAATGTTGCATCTACTCCAGAGGTTTTCGGATATTTTCGATCAAGAAAGGACGTTCAAGAACGGAAATCAACTCAATGTTAAACACCGAATAAACACAGGCGACCACTTACCTATTAGTCAGAGAGCTTACAGAGTGTCCCCATCCGACTACCGCATTATCAGTGAGGGGGTAACCAAAATGTTAGAGAAAAACATCATTCAACCATCAGAAAGTCCATGGTCATCTCCAGTCGTCTTGGGCAGGAAAAAAGATGGAAACTGGGCGTTTTTGTGTTGATTATCGCCAACTCAACAAAATTACCAAGAAAGACTTGTATCCATTGCCACGTATTGACGAACACCTTGGATAACCTGAAGGGGGCAAAATATTTTTCGTCGATGGATCTCTACTCCGGTTACTGGCAAATAGAAGTTGATGAAGCCGGTCGTGAGAAAACAGCTTTTATAACACCTGAGGGATTATACGAGTTTAAAGTCATGCCATTTGGCTTATGCAACGCTTCTGCAACTTTTGAAAGGATGATGGATAATCTTCTGCGACTTTTAAAATGGCAATGTGCCTTTGCTATTTAGATGACATTGTGGTGTTCTCAGAAACATTCGATGAATATCTTCAGAGATTGAATACCGTCCTTCAGTGTTTACAGAAATCCGGCCTCATCCATAATCCAAAAAATGTCGCTTTGGAGCAAACGAGATAAAGATCTTGGGACACCTAGTATCCAGTGATGGCGTATGACCGGACACAGAAAAAAATAAAGGCCGTGAGTGACTTTCCCGTGCCTAGGAATATCCATGACATCAGAAGCTTTCTGGGGATTTGCTCTTACTATCGCCGATTTATCAAAGACTTTTGCCATAAAGCCGAACCTCAACAGTTGTTTTTGAAGAGGGACACAAAATTCTGTTAGGGACCTGAACAAGTGGAAGCTTTTAATACCTTGAAGAAAGATCTTACCTCCGATCCTGTCTTAGGCCTTTATGACGAAATTGCACCAACGTAACTTCACACCGACGCGAATGGATACGATTATCGGCGCAGTATTAGTCCAAATCCAAGTTGGGAAGGAAAAAGTAATAGCTTATGCCTCGCGGACTCTGATGAAGACTGAGAAAAACTATTCCACAACTGAAAGAGAATGTCTTGCGGCCATATGGACTATAATTAAGTTTCGGCCATATCTCTTTGGAAAGGCTTTCAAGATCGTCACCGACCATCATTCCTTGTGTTGGCTGACAGGACTGAAAGATCCCTCTGAAAGACTCGCTAGATGGGCGCTGCGACTCCAAGAATACGACGTATCAGTGGTGTACAAAAGTGGAAGGAAACACAAAGATACTGATAGTCTGTCCAGAAACCCATTAAAAGTCGATGCTTCATGGTATGGGGATTCCATAGGTGCCACTTTATTCACTAATCTCTCAGAAGAACAGATGAAAGATCTGGTATTGGCAAAAATAATACGAGACCAACAAAGTACCAAAACAAGTAGGCTGGGAAACTTTGAAGTAGTCTAAGGAGTCCTCTACAAGAAGATTTTGATCCGTCCGGAAAGAAATTTCTACTAGTGATCCCGAAGCATTGACGGCTCAGTATTCTAGAATCTCTCCATGGTGACCCTACCGCCGGATATCTAGGATTCACCTGGACTATTGATAGAATAAGAAAGCGATTCCATTGGCCAGGTTTGTACATAAATGTTCGAAGATATGTGACGCACTGCCGAGAATGTCAAAGGAGAAAATCTATTCCTCAGAAGCCACTAAGTCGTCTCGTGCCTATTCCACCAACTGCTGCTACTTTCTATCGCATCCTGATAGACATTTTAGGACGATTTCCAAAATCTGTCGACGGCAACAAATGGATTGTATTATGCACCGATTATTTGACACGGTACGCAGTCTCCAGAGCTTTACCGACGGCGGAAGCTACACAAAATGCCAAATTCCTACTAGAGGGCATAATCCTGAAGCATGGAGCTCCACGAGTTATCATTACAGACCGTGGACAAGTTTTTCAGTCCAAGGTGGTGTCCGATATTAATCGACTGTGCAATATCACTCATCGAATAACAACAGCCTATCATCCTCAAACAAACGGCCTTACAGAGAGATTCAACAAAACGCTAGCAGATATGCTTTCTATGTATGTTGATGTCGAACAGAAGAACTGGGACCAGATATTGCCGTTCGTCACATTCGCCTACAACACTGCCAAGCAGGACACGAAAGGTTTTACGCCCTTCTACCTCCTACACGGGCGAGAAGCTGAAACGCCGTTAGATACGATGTTTCCTCTCTGTCCCGAGTTCAGCCAAGAAGACGATTAAGTTAGTCATCTGATCAATAAGGCAGAAGAATCGAGGCAATTAGTTCGTGCACGAACTCTCGAGGCTAAGCAGAAAGATCGCTGGCATTATGACTCCAAACATCGGATGGTGGCGTACGAACCAGGGGATTTGGTGTGGATTTTTATTCCAGTTCGTAAACAGGGGCTTTCTGAGAAGCTCCTCAAGAGGTACTTCGGCCCTTATCAAGTTTTGAGGCGGTTGTCCGAAATCAATTATGAAGTTGCCGATTTCGATCCTAATTCTAGAAGGCGGAAACCGAAGGAAGTTTTCCACGTTTTACGCATGAAACCATACCATGACCCAGAACAAGACGACCAACATTCTTATAAAATAATGGAGGTTCCATAAAGAGAAATTTCTCAATAGACTACTCCCTGTGAAGACACGACAACTTATACTGTCCCTGTGACTCGACCGAGAGCTAGAACCACACAATGAAATGTCATAACATCGAGACGCTGCTCTTCTACGGAGGGAGCAATGCCGCATTGAAGAAAGACAATCGCATCTCCATGGCCGAATGGTCATGGCACTGGCCTCGTGATCAAGAGACCTGGGCTCGAATCCCGCTACAGACAATGCGATTAATAGTATATGTAAATACTTAATTCCTTGATTTTATGTTTCCTTTATTTCAAGTCCCAGAAGATAATGTACATTTCTTTAGTTTACCAGACAAGTGTTCTGGACTTTTCTTACTGTCTCCAGAAGAGTATTCTGGAACTTTCTCTGCTTAAATAAAAGGAGAAGACTTGTCAGTTACTGTATTCTGAGTTCAGTTAATAAATTGGTTTATCTCTACCTCTTGTGTGTGTCATTACGTTCTATACTCAAGTATCAACGTGAATATATATATATATTGCTTAATTTCTTAAAAAAACATATTAAATAGTCACTTATATTAGCAAAATCATAATATCAATTGCAATAACTAACCTCTACAAATGCTATAATTTATGTGAATTCCTTAATTCCAAATGCTCATACGTAGCTAATGCAGAATCACTTTTTATAATTACTATGATTAGTGTCGAAGTTTTTACTTCAAATTAATTGTAAAGAAAGAGAGAATTTAAAATATATGAATGTTTGTAAGTTGTTAAAAATTTCACAAATAATTCCTGAAGCTTATATTCATTTTTGGTTAAAATGAATTTTTTTTTGCTCTTGCAAAATAGAATCTAAATATATATAACTTTTACTTACCTTTAATCATGTATGATTAAATTAAAATAAACGCGGAAAATATTTTAAAAATAAAAAAAAATTGTGGAAAAATATTTTAATCAATAATATAAATGCGAAAACAAATATATAAAAAGATTTTAGAACTTATAAAAATACGTGATAAAAATTTGAATTTGAGAGATAACATATTTTTAAATTTTAATAAATCTTTTGACATTTTCATGGTAATAACAATTTATAATTGATGCTTTGTTATGCTTATCATACTTCTCGGTATTTCAGATATTTGCACTTGATTATCTTGATATTTTGATATTTTTTATTTGTTTTGGATTAATATATATATATAGTTTTTGTCCCACAAGACATTTTAAAAACGAGTATATGTTTTTTTTTTTAAATTATTTCATATAATTTATAATGTCATAGATGTCTATGTATACACAATGTATGTTACACAAAGTAAATATATAAAAATGCATGATAATATACAAATAAAAGAAAAATATATTAACAAAAATATAAAATAAAACTGAACGTAAACATAAGTAAAACGTGCTTAAAACATATTATCAGAGAGGAGAAAAGATAAACACTTGAGAAACGGTATTCACTGTTTGAGATTAATTTCATTTTCTAATATGCGATTAATGTCTTCATTGTAGTTTAACCCTTTACTTTGTATTTTATTTTCACTTTTGTTAAGAGATGTAGAATTTCAAAAAATAAAGTTTTAAAAAATGAGCTACAGTTTTCAAGCAATGGATCTATTTCCCTTTATGTTTATATGTTGTATGAAGTACTTTTAAAATTTTACCACCAGTAGAATAGATGAATTTTGTTCTAAGGCTTATAAATTTCAATTTTTGTGTTAAACAATTTCCAGCTTTTTATTTAATTCTATAATATAATTTTGAAGTCTGTAGTTTAAAAAATTAATGTATTTAGGTAAGAAAATTCAATGATAAATTCGGAAATACATAAAATGGTAGTAGATCTGGTGGTAAAGGTAGTTTATTATATAATACAATAAATCGTATGTATATAATAAATGTATTATATTAATGTAAGTATTAATAAATTAATTACAATACATTTACATTACAATACAATTACAATACATTTACATTTACATTATTAAAATGTATTATATTAATTTATTATACAAAAAAATTGTTAAAGATTTCATAATTTACTTACTTCAGTTATTGAAATAAAAATTAATATTTATTCGAAATTATTTCGTTATTGCAATATTGACGAATAACTGGTTAGTGATCATATACAAGAACAGCATATGTTGTAAGTGTCCCCATAAAAGTTAACACTATATTTCGGTTTATTATAAACATACCCCATGCTGTAAGTTTGCTGTAATTCATTCGCTTATATAATATGTTATCTATTTCTAACTGCGTACACTTTTTTTATTGTGTAGCAAATTATGAATTTTCTCCGAAAAGTGTTTATGGACCAAATCGGCAAGACATACGACCAAAGCGAACCACATTATCATTTGCACGAAGCTTATAATGATAAAGTTGTTAGGAAAATTTTGTGTAGCAGTTTTTTCGCATCATTAAAACTGAAAAAAATGCTTGTTCGCTTATTTTAAAGAAAACGATGAAGATTAAAAATGACATGGAATTATCCAGTTTTCTTATAGCTTCAAGTGTAAGCTGACACTTCTTCCATTGTTTAAAGAAATCACATGACAAAATATTCCTTGGTAATTTCCCACTTGTTTGTAAGATCAAGGCACAGATTGAACAGTATAAAAATGTAGAAACGAAAGTTCCACTATATTTTGTGTGAATTATTATCAAATCTGCGATATTATCCTATTTCAATAGTTGCAAAAGCTATTTGTTAAGTTTCATGAATTTTCATTTGAAAGAAGTTGTGCCATCAAGAGTTACTACCATTTTATTGAATTAGATTCATTATTGGAAACTAATTGGAGGTAGCATTTCTACTGAATTTTTTTTAATTGTTATAAAATAGATTGTGATGGTAAATTTAATTTTTCATATATATTATAAAAAATATATGTTTTAAAAATTATATTTTGTATTTGACTTTTAACAGTATTCAAACGAGAAAAGGATATCTTTTTTGTTGTCAATATATTTAAAAAAATCTCAAGATCCCTTGTAGCTAACTTTTTCCATATGTATTCACTGGTTGGGGTTTTTATAGCTTTCTTCTTGCCTTCTTTTATTATTTTCCAGTTGACCTGGCTAATTGGTAGCTATACATTCTAATTAAACCTTTTACATGGAATAGTGTCTTAATGGTATCTTCAACAAAGCCTCAAATTATTTCTATTTTTCAATGGTGCTCCTGTAGATATGTAATATTTTGAAAACTTTGCATTATTGTATTCATTATATTAAGCAAATCTATACAATACCGTCATTTTAAGATAATGAATTTTATTAAATGGAATTTGCATAAACTTCAATTTATATAGGCGTTCTGGTTTCGAATCATAAAAACGAATAGAAAGAAACGGATAAAGAAAATAGAAGAAAAAATTAATGGACAAAAAATAAATTAATTCAAAATTGACATGCTTTATGCAACACAGAACATATAATTTACGTAACATTATAGAAGATTATTCAAAAAGCATATATCTGATATAAAACCTAATGTATAACAATTACAGTACTAGAACAATAATACATTTTTATGCGTCGTATTATGCTACATAAAAAGTCAAAGTGTTTAAAAATGGATAATTTTTTTAAAAAATGATCATCTTTTTCTTCATTAAATCTTTACTGTAGCTGACAAGACTTGCAGGATTGTAGGAAAGAAATAGATGTACTAATAAGTATTGCAGACAATTATGATTATAATAAAGTTTTTTTTGTTAATGTTTAATGCAGCTTAATGTATTTGAGAATTTTTTATTAAAGAAGTTCAGTTTCTAGTTATTCCAACATATATTGAAGAATTAAAATGCATTCTACTACATTCTAACTTTCTTATTCGTGAAATGTTTTATTTTAGATTTTAGTTCCTGCAGTTATCCATAATTTAAAATAACAACGTTTAAAATTCTATTTTTTTCATTTATTAAACTTCAATCACTTTGCAGAATAGAATATAAAGTTATATAATTATATTTTATATACTTACTAATAATAGCTAATAATAAGAGAAAATGTGTAAGTACGTTGCCGATCTTTAGGTCAGACAATAACCTAGAGTGCCTAATTGTACAAATATAAAATAGAATATATTTTATAATTTGAATAATATTTTAAATAATTCAATTTTGTGCAAAATTTTGTCCTTTTGCCGTTAGTTTACGTACGGAAATATTATTGTTAATCTATATTTTTCACCATGTAAAATATTTAAATCGTTTTAGTGACATATAAATTTATTTGTCGTGTATTTATTACAGAATTTTGCCAACGTTCTAAATATCTTTTTGAGTAATTTTTAACTATACAGCATGAAAATAGTTTTGATGAAAATAGTTTTCATTAGTTGATAGTTGATGAAAATAGTTGATGAAAATAGTTTTCATTTTTTTCATTTGGTATTTCAACGCATAATTTTCTTCTACTATTGAAACAAAACAAAAATTCAATTTCTTATATTCGTTGATTACATGAAGAAACAAAAAGTGAAATTACAATACATATACATTACATTATATGTATACATATGTCATTTTCATATTAATGCAAGTAACATTTCAATATTTATTTTATATTTTGCTAAATGCATACATGTATTATTTAACAAAATAACGCAATAAAGTATTTATTATTTTAAGCACTTTCAGTTTCTTCAATAATTGTAACTCGAATCTATATTTTATTTTTCATAAAATAATTCAGTGTAAGAAGCGAGTTTCCATACACAATGAAAAATGATTGGCTTCATCATATCATGAGTTGCAAACATGCAAAATTCTGTACCATTACAGAATTACTACTGTACCTTTCAGTAGAAAGCAACAATAAAAAAAAATTACTAAAATTAAATTCACAGATAGATTCATATGGTTTTGTATTCATATAAATAAACATAAGAAAAAAAAATTGCATATTTATTTCATCGCAATGGAAGGGAAATAAAAATTTAATTTTTGTAATTTTTACTAACCTGCTCTACAATAGCTACCGTATTTTTATATATTCGGGTACCTTATTTCATAAATGTTTGCAAATGGGTCTATATATAATCTCAACAGTTAAGGAAGTAAGCTTATTAACTATGCCAATTCATTATGATGCTGAAATGATTTGTAGAAAATTCCATTATGAATGAGAAATAATCATTTAAGAAAAAACGACGTAACTTCATTATGCGAAATTTTTGCATATAGCATTACAGAGCGCTAGAAGTATCTGTTAAGTGCTACAGTTTGGATAATGTCAGCATAAACTAAGTCATTTTTCATCATTTCTACTCTCTCCTCTGTGATATTCTTCTACAAACATGAGATGGGATGCTGCATTATTGTTGTTTTACTATTAAACATTTCTCAAACAACACAAGTCATTTTAGGACAAAATGCTCCGAGTTGCATGTTAACATAAACCTATTTATTATTATCCTATCATTAGAATAAAAATCACTCGAATAACTTTATAATGCAGTATTTGCTCCTAAATATTTACTGCATTACATTTATATGAAATTTATTACAGATGAATTGCATGAAACAGGATTGAAGTATACTTCATTCGGATCGAGATGCCCTTGTCTAATTGTAACGAAATCATCCCTATCGATTTTGACAATTCGGTAGCAATTAGCAAGCCCGCGGCACTGATTAAATTAATGACGCATGCTTTAAAATGAAACTAAAAGCACAGGATCATCCTTCTGAAGCTTTTATCGTTGCATTGGCTAATTTCATCTACAGTGACAGAGTTTCTGCTTAGTTGAATAATTTGAGATACATAAAGGGGAAAATTCCATATCCTGTGAGTTTCATGGTTTGGACTTCCATTAAACAATAATTCCCTCGAACAAATAATCACTACAGAGAAGAGATTTCAGGAGGTATTAGTAATTAAACTATATATGATGTAGAAGAGGCTCTTTTGTGTTTCAAAACAGTGAAATAATTAGATTGGTATAAGATATAACGAAACTACTTTGTTATCAAACAGGAACATAGTAGGAAAATGTCTTTGGACAACTTCATACTACATATTTAACATATTTATCTTAAAATCTACTAAATATTTAACATATTTATCTTTTCGTTATCATGTGAATTAATCTGGCAGTTATCAACGTGATGCAAAAATCAATTATGATAAGAAAAATTAAATATAATTTAGTTTAAATATAAAGGATTTACAAAGATATATGCAAGACGCAAGGTGATTATAGATTACCAATTATACCTACTAATCTAAATGTTCTCTATACATGAAAGTTTACACAAACGATAGGTTTTTTCGAATATTTACTAAACAAATTAAAGCGAATATATAAATATTTTCTTCATATTACCTCATTAACAAAACTCGATATGTACACTTATTAAATCCTTATTTTGAAGAATTCCGTATGACTATCCATACAAAAATTCGTAATAATAATTTTTGGTTATATAAAATATCCACTAACGTACTGCAGCCGCTCTCCTTTCTTTTAACTCATCCTGCTCTCAGGGGGTCTACCTTTACTTATTAGTTGATTATTTGCTCCCCTCGGAGGAGAGCATTATAGTAAGAAAAAGAAAAAAAAGGCCAGAAAACTAAAGAAATTGAAATACAAAAAAGAAGATTAATTATATTGTAGAGAAGAATTTTTCTTATATCAATTATATAAGAAAACCAGGAAAACTTTATAGAACCAGGAAAGTTTTAAAATCCTTAAAACTTGACAATGATACATGAATTTTAAAATATCAAAATTTATTTTAGATACAAGTATATATATATATATATATATATATATATATATATATATATATATTACATTTTTGTAATGTATGTAATTATTAAATTATATAATTTAAATCTGTTTTACTAGCTTAAATTAGTCCATGTTACTTTATTTTAAAAGTTTCTCTTATTTTCTGATTCAATCCCTAGTTATTTATTTAATTATTCCTAACAGGCCTTCTAAAAATTGCTCAGTTTCGAATTTCCCTCGCCAAGACTAAGAATTATAAAATTCCCTAACACTTACACATTCCTTTCAAATATATCTAACATTCCATTTCCTAAGATGACACATGCAAAAGAAATCCCTATCTATTAATGAAACCACTAAAGGGAAAAATTACTTTCACTTTGCTCTTGTATCATGATGTAAACACACGCGCCTCTTTATCATTTATCGTCTTCGTGTGAAAATTATTTATCCCGTGATGAAATCCAGTTTCTTTTAAATTTATCTCTTAATTCCAAAGGTGTTTAAACTTGTAAGAAGAAAGTTTTAAACTTATAAATATCCGCACCCAAAAACAGTGAAAGAAAAAAAAACTTTTAATTTTCAATCGGAAAATTAATAAGTGATAATAAAAATCCTATACGAGTCATTCAACACTGGATTATTAAAATACCAATATAGAAATTAATTAAATTTGCTGCTTCCCTTAACCTGAGAGCGATGATAGCTTTTTATTCTTAAAAATTGCATCATGGTATTGGCATTCACGATATGATGAGACTATTTATATCACCATTTAATGTCTAAATTCGGTGTCGGCATTCTTATTTCCATAACAATAAGATATACGTGGTAAAAAAATATATTTATAAGATGTAAAATAACATCAATTTATTACGTAATGGCACAATTTATGAATACACAGTAACAGAATTACTTATTTCTCTCTTTTTGATAGACTCTCAAAATATTTAAGAGATTGTAAGATCGTTACTAATAATGTGATATTTAAACGATCTCAAAGAAATTCATGTTAATTAGATTATGAAAATGTTCCTTATGTATAATAATAATTCCGCCGTTTTTTTTAACTTTTTATTTCTCTCAAGGGAAGGAAAAAGTAAGGGTTTTGATATAATTGAATCCTTAATGATAGAAATCACGTAAGAATAGATTATTAACTAGACGGACCCAACAAAAAATTATTTTTAAAAATTAATTTTTAAAAATTAATTTTTAAAAATACTTTAACTTTGAACTACACTTTGCGATTTCGCCTGAGCATATATTCTATTGGATATAAAATTAATCAAGGGCCCTTAATAAATTTAAAATGTTTAAATTGTAATGAAATCGCAAACACGCTATTTATTATATATGGATTTTTGTATATAACGCTATCAAACCTATGTCATCAATACATGCAAGGCCACATGGCGCGCGACGGACCGGAGCCAAAAATGAGCAAGGTTCTACTCTCTCAGTAAGCTCAAAGTGGAAAAAAATATTTTTCTTCAAAGAACCAAATGTAACTTTTCATTATATCTGTGGTGATGGCGAAATTTTAATACTCATTTAAGCAGGCAGCCCATTTCGCTGTCTGTCTGGATAAAAATATCTTGTTTTGCTCCAATATTCCTCAGCGTGAAAACATGAATGTGAATTCGTATATGAAGTAGATGTGGTTGACTATTGACATTTTTTTTATTTACTGCTGTTTGGCGCTATTTCGTGATTTCTATTTCCTAATTGGCTCTTCGTTTTTAATGTTATTCTACATTTAGAACTTAAATAAGCATTTACGTATTAGGCAACTTATTAGTTCAAAAATAATAATAATATTATGAGCAAAATTAGTCGAAAAATGTTTTATTTACATTAACCCCTTATGTTTAATTAATATAAAAATTAATTAACTAAGAATGCATTTAAGATAGTTGCAAAAAATGTCTTTTTTTGTGTAATTAATATCTTTTAAATCATATTTTGCCTGTCTTGCAAGTATTTCATTTTACAGTGGAATATTCTGTAAATTATTGTACTTCATATTAGAAATCTATAAACAGAATCTCTGCTATAAAAAGTATAGACCTCATAATTAATGATTAGACCTTAAAACTGATTTCTTTTTTGAAACCTTTATATTATCATCATATCTCTCATACCTGCATCGATAAACTAAAATTATAAAAGAAATAAATCACATAAGCTTCAATTTTTAGTTTATCCATTAGTTTACAGTTTTGAAAAAAAAAGACTACTAACTACAAATGACTAAAAATCTATTGATAAAATCCGTCATTATCTTATTATTTTTTTGTAACCATAAACAAAAATCACCACATATTTAATGAATCCTAAAAAAACTTTGCAGCAAAAAATGATCCAGTAACTGCCTTGGTTCAAGTATTTTCAGAGAAATGCAAATCTTAAGATCCGTGCATTATGTTTTTCAAAGCAAACTTATTTTGTATTTTGCACTGGTAACTTCTAAAATAATTTGAAATTCTGGATCTTACAAATACATTCCTAGCTTATTTTTAGTCGAAGTATCTTTTTTTACGATTCTGATTTTCGAAAAATGATGTTTTAATGATACTTAATGTATTAGGAACATCCAAATCTAATGGAATCCTTCTGATGTGTCCATGTATGAATGAAGGTAAGAAAACCATTTTAAAAGTTGCAGAAGGAAGAAAAATTAATTAAACTTGAAAAACTGTTTTGCTTGCTATATTTTTACCTGCATATTAAAAATAGCTTCAAAGCTATTACCATTTCTTTAAAAAAATATAGATTTAGAAAAAAAATAGAAATAATTAATTCTTATCAATTAAAAGAATGTCCAAAAATAATTAACATACATATTTGGTATAGTATAAGAGAGAAATCCTTTTCAGTGCTTTATCAGAATCATATTTCTATAGATTTGTTTTCAATGATTACATTTTTCAGTTGTTTCATTCTAATAACAACCAATTGTTGAAGCAAAACAAAAAAGAACTCATATAGCAAAAATTTATCATCAAATTCTTTGAAATATATTGTTTTTTAATATCCTTATTTTAGCAGGAATCCAGTGATGCGAATAAAGCGCAGAGCTTTCAAGATTCTTGATGAATAGTTGTTTCACTAGCAGCTCTGATATAATGAAAGATATTTTTTCCCAGCTTTGTAACGATGTTTTAAACATAACGATCAAATTATGTTCCTTGAAGCATGATTAGATACCGACAGAATCATTATCACAACTATGCATTATTTCCATCTCTATCAGGCATATTTATTTCGTATTTTAAAAGCGATAATTTCGATATTTAATAAAATATTTATAAATATAAATGTCATTGAGTGCTTAAAATCGATCTAACAATATAACTATGCCACTTTTCAAATACTTCAAAAATTCTAGCAAAGCAATGCTTCAAAATTTCAAATTCCTAGAAACATATTTCAAAAATTAAACTGAAATTTGTTTGCACCTATTAATTAAAGATCAAATTTATAGTAATGAATGTGTAAATGTTTTTTAATACAAAATAAAGTTTTAACTATGTGTATCAAGAAAGATGGCAGGACAATAGAAAAACAAACAAGTGCAATTTTAATGATACCTTTAATTTACTTATCGAAATTATAATGAAATAAGTGATTTAAGAGCCTGATGATTAGAATGTATCGCCCCTTAAAATTATCTGGTAATACGTTTAAAGTGAATGACTTTATATTAGAAATCTGAATATCTGAAGAAATTAGAATATCTGAAATTCAGACTAGAATATTCTAGAGACTAGAAGTCATTAAATTTATGATTTGAGCGCTCCTAGAATATATCCAGTCAATTACATTTTACTAGCGGTCAATTAATTTTAGAAGATCCTGATTGTGGCCAGGCTTCCACAACTGTCCATTTAATTCGGATATGGAGCAAGCGAATATTGTTTACAATTATTGTTACAATTAATGCATTTTTCTTTTATAGTTAAGAAATCACGATTCATAATTTAGCTTATTTTTGTTTTTCGAAGTTTTCCGGCGAAAAACATGAATGAAATGTATACTTGCTTATTTCTACAGTATCCGTAATAAATCACCAAAAATAAATTCAAAACATCGCCAACCATCTTGGCGAAATTTTTGTATCCATGCATAAATGAGTTCAGCAGTTTCCGCGAATTTTGAAAATTACCAATTAAATCCATCACATTAGCTTAATCTTGGCATCGTATACATATTAGAACTTACCGATTTTGACAAAATCTTGTCACATCTTACGAATAATGGAGATTAGCAGTCATGGCATAGTCTGAAAATTACCAAATAAATTCGCCGAATAAAAATTAAGGCAATAACGAAATGTATTAAACTTATACCCTATGATTTATGAACAAAATTTTTGATTGGTACTTTAAAGCAGTCAAGGTAATTATTTTTATTGAACATGAAATGAACACTAATTCAGTGAAAACATGTATTTTTTTATATAAAATTTACAATGTGCTTTTAAATATATTTCTAAAAAAATTTTTGAACCAATAACATTTGATTTTGCATACTTATATGAATTTTCAGTTAAGGCTTTCGCTATACAGATGAAGTATTGATTTAATATACATATTCATCCTTGGATATTTTCTTCTTTCAAGCATTCAATAGAAAATTAATTGATGGCATCAATATGATTTCTAAAGACACAATGAATGTAATGGTTTTAACAATAATTTGAAATGGAAACTCTTCGACCGTCTTTAAACAAAAGTTTGTAAAAATGTCCCTTTATTTTTCCAAAATACTTTTATTTTTAAATTATTTTTGGCACACATTTCTTCATTAGCTAAAAACACCAATTTGAATTCTGAATTTCATAATGTTTTAGAGGAAATGGATGTTTCACCATATGATATGAATAATAAAATAAATATTAGCAAAATATTTAGCATAAAATTAGCATATATAAAATTACACTCTCATTCACAATAACTCCTTTAATGAATCTGATTTCCCTTTTCTCAGCGAAATCATAATTATATAGTATTGATCTCCATTTATTAATTTTAACTTTCTCGTATACGTAGAATAAAGAAAATAATAGTAATCTTCAAAAATTCAAACTCGTGATTCTGACGAATTTCTATGTTTCAGACTTCCCTGAGTTCGACAAAGACATTTTTGGAAAATGTCCGTGTGTCTGTCTGTGACAAAGATAACACATAAACTATATGAATTAGACGGTTGAAATTTGGTATATAGTCTTTGCATTAAATTTGTATATTTCGGTCAAATTTTGTGTAAAATCTGCTCAGAGGAAGTCAGTCTGTTTGGCTGTTCGATACAAGTTAAGATAATTACCAAACGAAAGGAATTAGGTTAATAAAATTTGGTACACATTTAATACCGTATCAAAACGTATCGATAACAAAAATTTGAATTTTAGTTAGTATTTACTGTATGCCAGGTATTAATCGTAAAATATCTCACCAAGAATGACAAATTAGTTTCAGTAAAATTACTAAATTCACTCCAAAAGTTAATATTTCTTAATTATTATATCTCAGTTCCATGCAAGTCATTCACTGGCACGGCAAGGTCATTAAAGAGTATGTGAGAATATTTTGAGTAGACCCCTCACGCTAGTTTTAATGTGTATGTTTGTCATTATTAAAATTATGAATTTAAAAAGACATATCTGATAAGAGGACAGCGAAATCATAATATTATTTTAAATAATTTCAAGGTATATAAAAACTATGGAAAAATTTAAAACCCTTTAAGTTAACCTAGATCTTCTTGTATCTCGAGTCGATTTTGATAAACGATGGACGATAAAGCAGTTGATGCTGTCTCGCATTCTTTAAGAAGAAATATAATCCCTCCACGAGCTATCTAGAGATGATCATTAATCGCAAATGTCGACTTTATCTCTCAAAGGATTTTGTTTCGAAATCTTTTGAACGCTTCGATTTCTCATAACCTCTGCACCTTCTCTATTAGCAGAAATCCTTTTAACACTTTATGTGACAGGATATCAGTGCTTTGGGATTTGAAAATATTTCATAGACTGTCAGGAAAGTCTTTAACACTTGTCACCGTTTTGAAAGGAAAAGATTTTTCGCAAGCTTAGTTTTATAAAGCTGAGCTTCAAGTCTAATATATTCTGGCAGGTGTAACAGTCATAATGATAAAGACGAGAATAATTTCAAATATTAAGCCAGGCCATTTGTTCACTTAATATTTGTAACAGGTATCCAATGTTGGCATAAAATTTGTAATCACAGAAATGTTTGAAATAATTTTTAATCGTTTTCTTTTATTAGAGTAGTAATACAGTTTTTTTTATCAGAGTAACTTTTTTAAATGCATTATTTAAATTTTATAATAATAGATTGAAAATTTTCTATTGTAAGACTTATTATCTAATTTAGAAATTAGTTAGTTATTTTAGTAAAAAGTATGTTTTCTAATTCAAATACATTAAGATAAAAATATTTAGCAATGCTTTCTTAAAAACCGGTTGATCTTAAATAAAGAGCATGCATATGGAGTTCCATTGCAAAGACAATGTTGGGTCAAACACAAAGCTATTTTATATCACAAAGTGGTTACTCCGACCCGCCATAACGTGCACGGATAAAACTGAATGGCCGAACCCCCACGGCAGCAACACTGGCGGGAAGAACTATAGTTCAGTCTTATGGGCCATCACCGACCACGGTACAACGCGGAAAGTACGTCTCGTCTTCAATGGGAAATAGCCTTTCTAATCCTCAATTTTTCAGTACCCCTGGGGGGCGACAACCAACCACCATACCAGAAACTTTTCGTCCTTATTTTTGAGGTTCTTATATTATTTTTTTACATCTTCGTTTCTGCTGTTTCAAAATGTACTTCAAAAAATATTTTTCAATATGTTTTTTTAAAATTTATTATATAATTTTTATATTGTTTTCTAAAACCCTGTTTATGAATAATCTTAGAAATATGAATATTGTCAAAATGTTCAATATAATTGATATTATAGTTAATAAAATTCATAAAAAAATTCAAAATTGGTGACAAATGTATATTTATCTAAATTCTGGTTTATTATAAGTATTTTTGTGCTTTAGAATAATATATATTAAAAAAATATATCCTAAAAGTGAAAGCTATCAATATTAATATAAATGGTACACCATTAATGTAACATATTATTAATATTCTTATCTCATTTTTAGAGTAGTAACGATGATTTTCATTTTAACGAATAACATTATTTTTGCCCGGAAGTATTTTTGATTGATTTCCTGCGTTAGATTAGAAAATACTATTCAATTGATAAAAAAAAATATATATATATATTGCAAATTCATAAACCGTCTTGAAGAAAACTATATTTAGGGTTATCAAGTATAAAATTCATATATACTATGGTTCGGAAAAGAAAACAGTGTTTAATATGTTTTCGCGCACTTAAAGTAAATTTTTTGTAGTTTTTAAAATAATTATATGAGCATACCTTTGTAATATTTTATGATGATTGTCTTTAAGAAATTACAAATATGATTTTCCAAGTGATTAGACTTTTCTAAAATAATGCTCTTAGAAATTACAAATATGATTTTCCAAATGATTAGACTTTTCTAAAATAATGCTCTTAAAAGTGGGAAGTAATATAGTGTCGACTTGATTTCCATAACTTCAAATTCCTATGGAGACGCAATTTATTTGGATTCTAATAGAAAAAAAAATTGAGGAATGATCTTTTGAAACTCAGTTCAATGAACTAATGCCCCATTGGAATTTTGAAATCAGTAATTAGTACTCATAGTGAACATATGAAATAGTTTCTACTGTCTCCTGAAAAAAAAAATCTTTCTGACTTAAGAATGAGTATGAATAACGTAAAAAATAAATTTACTTTTCGTTTACATCTTCAATTACAGATGAAACAATAATAATTATAATATATAATGCTATTTTTTATTATTATATCTCGAGATGCTTTGTCCATTACTTAAAGATTCGAATTGCCATTGTATCGGTTGAAACTTCTGTCATTATCAGGAAAATAATGAAAATATTATCTCGATCTTGCTAGCTAGATCGATTAACTTGGTAATTTATGAATATCTAGTTGAAACCTTTTTTGAATGCAAAATGAAATGAAGAGGTCGATAATACTTTTGAACATGCATAAAATTCCTCAAACTTTCAACATTATTTTAAAAATATGTTTTCAGAACAATTAACGATATCTGAAAAGAATTAACTTAAATTGCTACATAGTCATCATTATCACCCAACTATGTTTCAGACTTCAATATATTTTAATGATTATCATTTGGGT
This sequence comes from Argiope aurantia, assembly GCA_026543865.1. Taxonomy (NCBI): domain Eukaryota; kingdom Metazoa; phylum Arthropoda; class Arachnida; order Araneae; family Araneidae; genus Argiope; species Argiope aurantia. Next base: position 91,408 of record JAPMOR010021564.1, read on the forward strand.
TTGACATTATTAATAACAGTGGGAACTGGTATTGGTAGATATGGAAAGATATTAGTTTCAGCGACAAAATAAGGAACGAAGTTACATAGAAAATCCTAAAATACTATATCCCACACAGTTCTCATATAATAATAAAGGATATATCCATTTAAAATAGGTTTCTTTTATTATTAAGAAGACTTTGTTCTTTTCTTCATTGATCCAAAGATTATAAAGATAAGTTAAAGTTCAGTTTCTAAATGGATATAATTATCATCAAGTACAAAGAAGTGAAAACTAAATTGGAAAAGAATAATAAATATACAGTTAAACTCTTTTTATTTAACTATTTCAATAAATTTCATGTTTCTTACTTCCTATCCAATAATAAAATTTAAAAAAAAATTCGATCCAATATTTTTTTAAATATATTTTTGTGTTCCCTTTTATCTGGTCCAAAAGGAAAAAATAGTTGAAATAGTTTTAATATTTCTAGTTTTTAAAATTCTAAATGAACTGTTTTATATTTAAAAAAGCGATAAAACATGTTTTTTATATTAGTAGTAATATATTTCTCCATAATTATAATAACAGTGTCATTAAAATCTCACTCTAGTTATCTATTAATTAAACTCGAAAATAGATACTTCAGGTCCTTTCTTTCTAATATTTTGTCACATATTTTGCAGTTCCTGCTATTTATAAGAAAAGAAAGAAAAATTGCCGCAAAGAATGTTGCCTTGTCAAATATATTAAGTTCTTGTATCTCAGCTACCTTACATTCAATATATTAAGGAAGTTAACAGAACTCGAATTCAATTAGAAATTCAAGACAGTAAGGATTAGGTCATCAAAATGTTCTATGTTCCTGTGATACATATTTTTTTCCATCAACCTTCCAGTTAACCTTAAAAGAGATAGTTTCTTTGTGACGTTTCCTACCATTTTTTTTCCTTGAAAGACTTTATTTCAAATTTAACCGAACAAAGGCAAAAATGATTGGAAAGCTATTATTTGATTCTAAATTAGGAATCTCTTTTCAGTTTTTAAAGAAATTTACTAAAAAAATCGTTTCATCTTTTCTCTAAATTGAAAAAAAGATTTAAAGTAGAATAAAACATTTTAGATCAGACATTTATATATTTGTTATAAAGCAAATAGAAAATTATTTCAGAGATTCAAAATAAGAATCGAATATCTGTACTGAAAATTAAATGAATGTATCTGTCTTAGAATGTAAGTTTTTTCACTCTACAAGAAGCACCTTTTGAACTAGAGCAATAAAATTTCGCATTACTATACTTTAAATATAGAAATGTGTATTTCAGAATAACGTTATTTTTTAGAAATTTTTATTTGAATTTTAAGTAATTAAAAATAGCGATAGTATTCTTTATTTCCATGATAAATCCTGATGAAACTTATCCAAGAAAGAGATTCTTACACCAGTTTTAAAATGAAAATATTTTCTTACGAGTCATTTGATCACGAAAACACTCAAATTTTAATGTCATTATTCTGTCACGGAACTTAACTCCGTTAGGAAGGTTCATGAATATAATAAAACAGAACACGCGTATGGTTATTTTTGTAAAAAAGGCCTTAAAGCCTGACGTAACTCTTTGTTTAAATTTATTTTGTTAGGGGAATCAGGAACATTAAATCATACAAAAAAGATTTAATTACAAATGAACGCAATAATTTTTTGAGAGGTGGTGTTCCAATTAATTATCAAGCGAAACTATCTAATATACAAAAAATGTATAAAGATGATAAAAATAGGTATGAAAAGTAATTAGATGTTTCCTTTGTATATGTTTCAAAATATATACATGTAATGACTATGGATCAATAATTCATGTGTATATTATCTATAAGAATAGTACTTAAAATTAGGGTATTAATGTGATTTTTCCTTTAAGTAATGTTTTAATTTTTGAGCACGGTTTAGCTATACTTAGGAAATCATTTATTTACACATGTAATTAAACAGATTCGCGTAGTTACTTTTACTGTTCTGATTCTAACTCAAATGTAAGTAGATGTCTTGCAGCTATATGATATCAGATACAATGTAGTTCACCACAATATGATTTTAGATAACTTAGTTGTTAAATAGTTGTTTTTCAACTGGCATGGCTTTAACAGTTTGTTTTACTACTGCACTACTAGCTGAGAATGATAATGCATTGCATAGCACACAACATTTGCTTTTATTATTGATATATGCAATAAAACAAATTAATACATTCATAATTGCTACAGTGGGTCAGTAAACGATATCTAATTCAGATTACCTCAAATTACAAAGCTTTAATCTAATTTCTAAACATAGCAAATAATCACTGTCCTGATAAAAATCATTAAAGTTAATTTATTTTTATTTCGAGAAATGTATTCCATAGTTATCTTCAATTAATTCTCTACAGTCTTTCATAACGTGTGTTTTGCGTCTAAAAGTATATTTGGTTTTTAAGTCCAACAGAAGCTTATACTGTCAAGGACAAGGACTTATACTGTCCCTCTTTTCACTGACTGTATCATAGTTTGAAAGGAGATACGTAAAGCCAGATGAAGAATAATATCAACAAATTCATATCCTTCATATCCATATTGATATCAACAACATTTATTGAAGGCATAATCTCGAATCTTTGAAACAAAAAATAATAATTTGTAAAGTTATGATGAATCATAATGGTAGAAAATGAAATTTTCTGGTGCTTTAGGAACCATTATGAATGTTGATACATAGGTAATGAATTTAACAGTTAGCCAGTCAAGATAATAAATACCAATAAACAATAATTATAATTCCTTCAAGTAAAAAGAGACATTAATAATTATATTTCAATAATTATTATATAACTACAGTTTTCAGAATAGATATCTAGAAGGTTTCAAGATACTATTAAACATTAATAGACGCAGTTTACATTTGGGCAAAAAATCAGGATTATATTCAGTGGAAGATTAAATAAACATAAGGATGACATATTTAACAAAAATAATTCAGTTTCTACTTTCTGTTGTGCATATTTAAATGAAACCAATAATGCATATATATGCACAGAATGAAAAAGTCGTCTAGGAACATCATATATTCTGTGGCCATAATAATAAATATGTTGAAAATGATATTGTGTAAACTTTTTGCTTCTTGATATTGACTTACTTTTAACTGCTTAAAGTCACTGTTGCTATCTGAACGAAACGTTTCGTACATTGTTATACATACAACTATCCAATTATGATATTACAAACTTCTATAATTTAAAATATATATTTCACAATTTGTTTAGTTCTTTTACTTAAGTTAATGCCACAGAGCCTTGTTGTGGTCACAATTCGCGTTTCCGACTTCATATTCTTTTGCAAAGAAAGTTTGTCCCTAAGAAAATGATATAATCTTAATTCTTGTTAACCATTGTTCGTTCGTAACATTTTCTTGTTAGCCATTTTTCGTTCGTAATCTATTCTTGTTAACTACTATTTATTATTCCGTCATAATTAATCTGTGGAAAAAACTAAGGTTTTTTTTTAAAGTCTTTGAATAAGACAATGAATTCCATTCTGAAAAGATATTTAGAACTACATCCGAGAAATTTATATTAATATTTAATTTTACTTTTATTTATTTTTAATATATTATTTTCGCAATCATGTAAAGAATTTATCAAAACTTAATTAACCCTATGGTTATGATATAATAGAAATGCAAAATTACAAAATATTTAAGCAAACAGAATTTAAAGAATTATGTTAAATAATAGTTTCTTATCCGAAGTAAATTACGAAACAGATTATTCATTACAGATAGAACTTTTTTTTTTTTTTTTTGCACAATGCATGATTGTTTGCTGATATTGTTACGTGTTGCATGGATATAATCTTCTGAAAGTTTGCCTGAAATATTCCTTGAAGATGATAGAATAATAAATCATACTCTTCCCTGTTGTGTTGATTACACATTTCGAATCGAATCCTATAAACATTCCGGCTTATCTACATTCAAGATTACAAAGAAAATATTGGAAGAATACAGAGAAAACATGTAAATTCAAAAAAAGTATTGTTTTAAAAAATAGTTTCAGACATGTGATGATTAATGTACTCTTCCTACCATTCCATGTCCTATCCAATTTTCATTTATTATTTTTTAAAGACAAATTTGCTTATATATCAAAGAATTTTCTATGAATTCTTATAAAAGATATTTTTGAAATAAATTTTAAAGATTGCACCGTTTATTAAGGATAATTTAAGGTATATGACTACGTTCGGGATGTATTTTTTGAAAAATATTCGTAAAAGGTTACATTTTTATATAAAAAAATTGGCAAACTACTATGAAATTAAAATATACTAGCTAAATGGCAAAATTTTTTAATTGGAAAAGGACATTTTTTGAATAAATGAGGTATAAAGAAAATATCTTCTAGTTTAGAGGTTTATCAAATTATTTATTTAAACTTTTGCAGATAGATTTAGAAAAATTATATCTAGTTCCTGAATTAAAAAATAACCTGTATTTCTTTTTATTCCTTAAATATTGGAGTTCGACTAATAAATAATACGAAATTTCCAATTTTTTCACTTTTTCAAGCATTAAAAGGAGTATAAAATATTTTTAATGAATTTATTACTTATTCTCTAGTTCAGGAATAGTTCTATTAAAATTCAAGAAAACAGCATCTAAAGGGGTAAAATAGCATTAAAACGTATGTAAATGCAAACATAAAAATCGCTCTAACTTTCGAAAAAAATAGACTTAAACAAAATTCTAAAGGTTTCATAAAGAAACCTACTCAAATATTAAGAATATTAAATGTAAAAAAAAAGAAGTCACTATTTATAAAAAATGAGTCACCTGCGGTATACAGATCAGACTATTTAATTTACAGCAAGGAAATTTAATACGTCTACCTTGGAAATCGGGAATGTGCCTCTCGGAGAAATTTTTTGTTGGAAATGGAATTTTAATTTTAATAAATGAATAATTAGGTTGTGTGTTCTTCCT
>JAPMOR010021564.1:99865-136624 GCA_026543865.1 Argiope aurantia
CCATGATGTCAAAGGGCTGATTTCCATCAAAAAGGATCATGTACATAATAAATATATAAGGAAAATTTTAAAAAAAAACAGATTTAATATCAGAGAATTAGGCGGAATCATGGACATGAAGTTATATAAGCAAGATTTATTTAAAATTACATATAATGAAAATTCCCAGGTTCAACAAAAGAAAATAATTCTTAAATAAAAAGAAAAGAACACTATTTTGTGAAAAAAATGTGAGGTAGGAAAATTTGATAATATTATCTTATAAAAATCTGTGATCTGATGCCTCTCTATTTATAGTTTCGAAGAAGAAAGACAATCAGCACAAAGAGTTTTTCTCTGGCTGATTGTCCTAAGAATATGAAAATGTTGATTGATCTAAAATTGTAATATCAAAAATTTTATTAATTCAGCCAGGTTTGATCGCAGAAGATAGGATTTTTTTTATTTATAAGTTTGAATGTTACGCGAAATGTGATGAATTAGGGCTACAAAAATCTATAAAATTTAGACATCATAGTTTTGGAAGTATATTTATTAACCAAAACAAAATTAAATATTTTTATTTACGTCATTTAAATCTTTTTGGAAGTGAAACTAAGAATTGAATTTCATGACTCAGATATTTGATCACATACCATAAAGTTCAGATTTTTAGCTTAGCGATTATCACATCTTCTCAGTTGGAATATCTTTCTAGGTGGCAAACATTTAGGTACAGCTTTCAGAAATTTTAAAAAACTATAAAACGCAATAACTAGGAAAACTATGACTATTTTTATTGATAACAGATATCTTTGAACAACGCATTCAAAAACTATTTGGCGTTATCATAAATATTGAAAACGAAAATGGAATTATATGGGAAAAAGTAGAAAATGACATGAATCATCAAAAAGTACGTTTCTCTTTAATTTTAATTAATTTTCTATAACTTTTTATTTGAGTCCATTTTAATTCAAAATGGATCTGAACTCAAAAATAACTTTCATATAAATATTATTCTTTTATTTCAAATCATTAATTGCAGTCTGCCTATTTCTCTTTCTCTCTCTTTTTTATGTTTGGAATGTGGAAGTGTAAAAATGGTTTAGTGATGCATTTTAATTTGACCGATCATCAAGAAAAAGAGACGCTACATTTCACTTATACTCGTTAAATTCTTTAAAATTTAATATCAAGACCAAAGTGTATTCAGCTATTAATTTAAGATAACTGAATGCTAATCTATGAATTAATTCTTCCAGTATTATATTCTGCAAATCAAAATGAATTTTCTGAAAATGTAGAAAAGAAATCCAAAGTCTTTGATTTGATTAAATTCAAACTTACGTCAAAACGTTGTGGTGTAACTTTTAAAGTAGTAAAGTTTTACTTTCCGTTGCAGATTAAAAGTTCCTTTTCATCACCAAAATGACATTTTTATATTCGCGATTTCATGGTGAAATGATCCAGAAAGAATACATTTTACAAATGAATTTGTGAAGAACAATATTCTTAAATTAAATGACGAAAAGCGCTGATTTTAGAATAATCAATTATTTAAACAAAACTAAAAAATTGACGAAAACTTTGTAGAACGTTTCACTTTTATGCAAGATTCCTGGTTATAAAAGAATTATTAGGACTTTTAATGCAAATTAATTTCTACAAGCAACATTTCATGAATAAATTTATAAAAGCACATTTTTACAAGATTTTATAAACTTGATTTGGGTGAAGATAAGGTTTGTAAAAATATTTACTTTTTTTTATTAGCATATTTGAGTTAATTTATTCTAAAATTTTCTGAATTCTCTTTTTGTGAGCAAAATAAATAAATAAATAAATAAACAAAAATAAAAAAAAGAAATCATTTAAAAATATAAACAAAGTAGACGCTTTAATCTTCTAAAGAAAATGAAAACAACTACCTAAGTAGCGTATAATTTATTTGGTCATTCCCTACTTTTTACTTCTTTATTAATTAAATGAAGAGTTCCTTTTATTGGAACAAATCAATTTATTAAAGGATTGAAAAACGATTATCTTTCAAACTATATTTATGTCTTTTGAAAGATAATTCAGAATTATCGAGAAAATAATTTTCCATTATTTGTTCATTTTATTCAATTAATCTTTTTATCGGAAAATCGGTCAATATAGAGAATGCAACATTTTCTCATTGCAAATATGTTACAACAAATAAAAAAGGACCATAACCTAATTTCGGGAATACGTGGATTACAAACATTGTTTTAAATAATTTTAATAATAAAGAAGAATGGAAATAATGTGAAATTCTGACTTTTGAATCACTAATAAAAGAATTTTTTTTAATAAGAATTCGAACAAATAATTTTAAAAGTGCCTATATTGTTAATAGCCTAAATTTAATAGTTGACATATTTTAAAAGAAAGAGATTTTACATGAATGCTTTATAAAAGAATTAGCTACAAAAGAGCTGTCATTTTATTTCATTTTTTTGCATTTCAGAAATTACGTTTTCTTGTTATTGTTACTGCCGTTTCATTTCTTGTCAAATGATGATAATGATGTCGTGTCCGCGTTACCATGGAAAGGAGGTGCAGTAGCTTGTGAGGGTAAAGACCCCCAACAAATAAAAAATGACCACAATTGACCTGAACACCTGAGAACAAAAGTTTGACCTCTAGCTCATATGAAAGATGACACACACTCGCTTGCACAAAACATCTTTTACGGGGGGGGGGGGGAGGATTTTTCACACACATCACAGATGCAACATAGGGGAAATCTTCTATGCTTGAACCGGGACAGCCAGATTACGGGATAGGCGCGCTACCCCTAGGCCAGGACGCAAGCATTTCTTATCAAATAGTAATTTATATTAATTTAAAGAAGTCTCCTTGACAACAGTGTTTTTCTGAGGAGGTATACTACTAGAAAATTAAAGCTGTCTACAATATCTCATTAGATCTTCAGATTTAAATCTTTATTTTACTTCATAGACTGATCTATCCAAGCCTTTGTTAGAACTGCGGTGGCGAGGTCGTGGCTGCAGAACCGGAGGGTTTCAGGTTCAAGACCCGATTCCACCGAAGAACCACCGTGTAAGCGGGTCTAATGCACGTTAAATCCGTCTGGGCTAAGCAGCCTCCCTCTTGTATGGTGTGAAAATTTGGAAGGGGTATGCTAGCTCAGGTGTCGTTCGTGTCATCTGACCGCTGTTCAAAACTATAAAACCCAGCCCTAAATAGCCCTAGTGAATTTTTTAAACGGGGCGCTAATATACCTAAACTAAACTAAGCCTTGGTTTTTTCCCTGAGCGTAATATATTCGTTTCTAAAAATAAGTACGGAAAAAAGTAATTGAATTTTGCTTTTGGTCACAAAGTAATTTTATCAACTGTGAATAAAACAGTTATGCAAACTCAACATTATATCGTTTTCGAGCATTTTGAAAACAGATATTTCTATGTCACTAAAACGCTTAATTTTTATTTATTCTCTGATTTTTCTGAAAAGAATCACTAGTTGAGGCTTAAATTGTTTTTTTATTACGTACACATAGTAATATGATTTATGAGAGATGTCTTGCTACTCGAAAAAATTTCCAATAAGACAATTTCAATCCTCCTGATAAGAAGGATAATAAAATTTCCTTTAGACTGCATTCAAATTTAATATGAGTATAGAGATACTTATATCGGTTTCTCATCTCTTATATGTGGATTGATCCAAACTAAACCGAAGATTTTTTAAATCTCTCTGTGGATAAAAAAGAATGCTTGGGCAGTTTTACTTAATTTTTAAATTCTAAATTTCAGCTATTAACAGAGGATTTTGATATCTGAAAGAAAACAGTTTAGTTCTACGTTTAAAAGTCGTATTTTAGTGGAAATATCTAATATTTTTTATGCAATATACATAATTTTTGAAAAGCTTTCTTTATATAACAAAACTCTTTGAATTTTTTTTTCTAAGTTCATTTCTGCGTTTGCGTAATATGCATCTAAATATTGTTCTTCATCTTTAAATGCTAAATCTAAAAACTTTTTTTAAATTTGAGTTCAAAAGACATCAAAAATTCATATTTAATGTGTTTTTAATGCTTCACTTTGGTATTACATGTTGTTAATATTTGATATCCTGTAAAATAGAATAATCAATCGGGTCATATAAAATATTTTACTTGCTTTAATGCTTCATAGTGCGAAAATATATTAAAACATTTTTACTATTTTTAAAAATATATCCAGTATTTAAATATTGTTTATAAATATAGATTTTTTTTTATTTCAAGAACTATTCAACATATTTCTTAGGCTGTCTGCAGAATGTTAAAAATCCATTAGATAAACGTTTAAACTAGAATGAGTCTGTTTATAACGTATTTTAAAATTTTTTCAGATTGTCAGATTTTTTTTTTGTATTTAAATAGCATATTTTATTTTTCATAAATGTTTAATCTTTCTGATTATTAATAGATTCAAAAAAATAAATAATTGATGACATTATTTTTAAAAATAATTCATCCGTAATGTAGCCATATAACTTAAAATTCTATCACTTATTTTCTATTAAACTTTTCAACATCGAATTATTATTAAAACATGTTAAGATGCAAAATTTTTAAAAGCCCATTACAGGATGAGATTCTATACGCATATTTTTAAACATTTTATAAATTCAATTTATTTTATTTTTCTCATGGATATATTTATTTTTAAAGAAAATAAAACAACATGGAAAAAGGAGAATCTAATTAAAAAATTATACAGCTAGGTAAATTAACTGCAAACACATCTACTGAGAATTAATTATAATTCATGTGAGAATGCGATAATTAGTCCCAAAAAACTGTGAATGTTTCAGAAGACAAAAAAAAATCATTTAGGGAGAGCGTTCTGTGGCCAAAGGCTTCTTTAATCATTTCAGCAAGTTACAAAAGAAAAAGAGGCAGACAATTTTTCAAATCATGCTTTCTTTAATACTAATTTGCATAATTATTCATACCAGTTAAAGGAGTTATTATTTATAAAGAGGAATGTTTTTTGTACTTCCTTAGCTCTAAATTAAGCAAAATATTCAACGGTTTTAATATCTGTGTTTAACACTAGGTTTACCAAGAGGACTTTTTATCCCTCTGAGTAAACTATTCGTTAATTTTCTGGAAGAAAATTATTGTCTTATTATATGACAATATTTTAATAAATTTTTACTTACATTTATAAGACATATAATCGCAAATATTATCTTTTCTTTTTTCAGTTTCTGAAAAATGTATATAAATGTATATACCTACTTTTACCGAAAGGGTCATTTTGACCATTCGGTTGACCATATTGTTGAGAATACATATATTTATATATAAATATGTAGGGCTTGATAGAGACGCACATGGATATAAGTATAAATATACGAATAAGTATATGTTAGTAAAATGTGTCTATATAAGAATCGGGAAGACGAAGCCGGAAGTCAGTCAAATAGAATCTATCATAGGTCAGTGAAATAGAACCTATCATACAGATTTCTTCTCCTCAGTCACACAATGATTGATGTTCTTGCTGATAAATATAATTAGCAAACAAGAATTAGATCGCACGTTATTAGAATATGGTTTTTCAGGAATGGTGTTTCAAATGCTAAATGTTACTTTTTTATTGTTATTTTTGAAACAGCGGATGCGTAGAAAATATTCAAAATCTCCTTAAAAATATTATCTTTAATTTAAACAAAAGTCGAATCTTTAAAAAACAAGGATACTTCAAAACGCATAAAGCAGGATTATACTGAAATAGAAAATATACACAGAAAAAGAATAATTAATAGAATTAAAAAAATATATGGAATGAAAAGCACAAAAGAGTATGCCAATCGATAGTGACGTTTCCTTAAATAAAAAACTAATCTAGGCTTTTATAATAGTCTTAGCTGATTTTTCATTATGTATTTTTAAATAAAAAGGTAAATTTTGTCTACATTCAGATGCTGTTTCTGGCATGCAAAAATTTAAAGGAATTTTCTTGGATTATGACTTATATTCTACAGTAGCCGCCTTTGGCGACCAGTCGGTTAGTCATTCTTAATGCTCTCTAAAATATTCAATTAATATTTTATGTTCCATGTTCTCATAATAAGCTTTTCAACAAAATATTTTTAAGCTTCAAATTTTGATAGTTATATCATTCACTTATACTATTACGTAGACCTTAAGCTGTTCTGTTCATTGTACTATATATATATATATATATAACTTTCTATTAACACCCGTAAAATTCAGTTTTAAATGAAAGTGGAAATAATAAAACTGCAATTAATAAAACATGTTTTTTAATGAATCCACACATGCCTATATTTTTTTTAAATATGAGAACTGAAAGCAGAGTAGTTCGGCATTGAAGTCTTCTGTGCACTACAGAATAATTTTCTTAATTTATAATATCTCAAAGAATTATTCAACAAAAATTTCACGGATTTAATGAAAAAATCAGTTTTTTGTTTTATTTTTAAAAGGGCATAAGTGTTGCGAATAATAATATTTAACTTATTTTTTTAGTTTATAAATATTTCAAAAAATTAGGAACTTTAAATTTTAGACAGCCTTTTGGTTCTAAGGAATCATAGCTTTATAATAGAAAAAATTTTTCCATTGACGTGCTCGGAGAGATTAAATTTATTTTTAATTTTTTCGAAATATATTGTTGAAAAATATGGTTAAAATAATTCTTTAAAAATTCGTTAAAAATCGAAATTTAATTTATAGGCAAAAGGATTGATCTCATTAAAAAGCTAATTTTTTGAACTTTAACTATTTAAAAATCATTTTTGAGAGATAATAATTTTGGAAGTTATAGCGAAAAAACGCTGAAATTTTGCTTAATTTTTAATTAATTAAAATTCTAATTAAAAATTTTAAAAAAATCGCTCCGAGATGCACATTCTGAACCTCTAAGTTTTAGAAGTGTCAAATTTGGTAGCTGTAGATCAAACGGTCTGCCCCGCAGAGCGCCAACACACACACACATACATTGAGCTTTATTATAAATACTAGCCGCCTTTAGCGACCAGATGGTTCGCCAGAATTAATGCTCTCTAAAATTTTCAATTAAATATTTATGTATCTGGATCTCTTAATAGCTTCTTCGGCAAAGTTTTTAGCTTCTAATTTCGATGATCTCATAATTCATATTATTATAGAAGCATTACGATATTTGTTCATTGTATATCTCTCTAATTTAAATTTCAATTTCAAATGAACAACATAAAACTTTTGTAAATGCGAAAACTTTTCTACTGAAACCAAACATGTTTTTAAAAAAATATGACTTCAGAAAATCGAATCTCTTAGCATTTTAATCTTATGTGTACCACATACTGTTTTTTATAATTAATGCAATATTTTAAAAAATTAGACAATTAAAAAATATTCCGATTCATCATAAAATTCAGTTTTACCTTTCAAAAAGATTTAAATACGGTAAATAATGTTTTATTTTATTTCAATCAATAAATGAACTTCTGAAAAGAATTATAAAGTCTAAATTTTATACAGTCCTTCTATCCTATAAATCCAATTCAGTAAATGTATCTTTTCAATCTTCTGCAATAACGCCTAGCCGAGTTATAAAGATTTTAATACTGTTATTTGAAGACAATTAACAATTACATTACTTTAGACAATTATTCTGGACAAGTCCAGCCCAGAGTACCACATTTTCATCTAAACGGTTAATGAAGAAATCTAAAATCGCAGGCTTTTATAGATAAGATGCATTCAAAATTTCATATGTTTTTATTGCAAAAAGTGGAAGTTTTTCCTTTAAAATATTAGTGTCTCAAAAATATTTTATTAAACATGACTTACAGAACAGGATATGTATAAAAAGATAAAATTCGTAATTCATCAGAGCGTTTATTGACTGAAGTTACAAAAAAATAATTATTTCCTTCTTTTAGTTCATTTTGTTAACAGATTGCGGCTATTATTAAAGATTACAAAATAGCTGTTGGGCCTTTATTATAATGGATGTCCTGCGTATACTATAAAACTGTGTTTCTTTTCAAATCAATAATGCAAATGATGTAAAGAGTCACAAAAATTTTCTTGCCTTTATTTTTTAGAAAATATTATATTATCATGTAAGAACGTTATGTTGTTTTGGTTTGGGGATTTTGAAGCCTTAAAATGCACGGGCAGAAAATTGGCGATTTATCCCTTTTTTCTCTATTAGAGTTATTAGAAAATGATTGAAAGGTTTGTCAAATTTGGCGACTAATCGCCAACAAAAAGCTACAACTTGGTGCGAATTTCCACCATGTACACGATTCTCCTGTCTAGACAGCACGTCAAATTCGTGCCACTCACCAAAATCTCTCTTTGAGATTGTCATTCTGGGTGATACCAGAAATGATAACAAATAATATATTAGAGAGTGCAATGAAAATTGTTGAGATTACATTTGGGGATAGCTTCAAATATTTTAATTTTAGTGATTGTACATTAATATTACCCCTATTTGTAGTAGTTATGATTTCCCTACCGATATAACTCCAGGGGGGTCACCTCGAAATGAGAATGAGAGGCTTCCGGTATGTTGGTTTGGATCTCGCCATCCAAGAGGGTACACAAAAAGGTGAGGGTTCTGGCTACTCCCTTCGATGGCGGAACTGGCCACGGTATGGCGGAACTAGCCACGGTACAACCCTTCCTTCGGGAAGGGTTGTGCCGTGGCCAGTGATGTTCCTTAGAGATCAACCACAGTTCCCTCCAGCGTTGCTGTTGCGGCGATCCGGTCATTCAGTTTTCGTTATCCGTGTGCCTTTGGGCGGGTCGGAGAGTCAGTGATTTGACTTCCCTACCGATATTGATATTCATATCAACCAAAACACTTATCTTGCAACAAATAATCTTTGTACTATATTAAAACTCAAAAAATGACCTTTTTTCATATCTGTATAGTTTTTACTTAATTTTACTAATATTTTTAACTTCAATTTGATGCACTATCTGAAATAAACTTTTTTAAATCCATCAAAATATTCAGTTGCGTATTTTTAATAATCATTAACTTAATTGAAGGATTTCTACGTCATTTTTTGTTTCAAAATGTATGCACTTTTTAATCTGCAGTAAACTAATTCAATTAATTCATATGTCCCAATCGGATTTCCGTTGAATTGATATCACGTGACATAAAAAAAGTAATGTCTCACATGATGACTTAAAATTTGCAATTGCAGATTTCATTTTTTTTTCTATAGGTATTTCATTTTACAGAGGCACGTGCTGAAAATTGCACTTTTCCAGATATAATCCCCAGTAACAGTGGACTTATTTTCTAATTTGAGCTTTTAACAATTTGATAAGAGCTAATTTCTTCCGTTCACGCGAATCTTGCTCGTGGAGGCTAAATTTAAATTTGTGCAAATAAATTTTTGAAAAATATGATTAAATTATTTATTTAAAAATTCATTAAAAATAGAAATTTAATTCATAGGATAAAACATTAAAATTATTGAAAATGTTATTTTTTAAGCTCGATGTAATGATGATGTAAAAATCAATTTCGTGCTGCAATATTTTCGGAAGCTGTAACGGAAAAACGACAAAATTCGGTAAATTTTTAATTAATTAAGATTCTAATTAAAAATTGAAAAAAGAGCTCCGAAGTGCACATTCCCGACCTCCGAGGTATACATGTGCTAAATTTGGTAGCTGTAGGTCAAACGGTCTGGCCTGTCTCCAACTCATACACACACACATAGAGATTTATTATAAGTATAGATAGATAAATCTCATATCTCAATGACTATAAGAATCCACTACGACAAATCCCTCACCTTTCAACACGAACGGAAGATCTTTGCTGAATGTTCTTGGTGCAAGGCAGATCACACTTCCACCAATCACATTCTTAAATGCTTAAATTTTACGATTTTTGATATTTTAAGGGATTTGCTATTGTTTTTGGACATTTTAGAGATCTTTGGTTTCTTGGAGGTGGTATAGCACAGACATAGGTATAGCATTAAGAAAAACAACAACGTAAATTCAAAATAAAATTTTTAAAAGACAGTATCGCTCAATATCAAATAACATCACCAATCTCAAATTTTAAAATTCCGTTAGAGGATACAAAATGATATTATTCGCAAAGCTTTATAAATAAATCTGACTATTTTTTTACATCAGATATGAGGAGACATGCCATGCTTTCACGTTCATATCTGATGTGAAAAATAATTAGGAATATTTGTTATTAGCAGCGGAAATTTCGCATGGTTCTACTTGTTGAAAGCTTTGGAGGATTGAAATAGGTTTTGTTGCTTGTTTATGAATGATTTAATATCTTATTACAGAGAAAATTTGAAATATATTTATAATGTGATAGTGAATGAATACCATTTTCTTTGTTCTGTACCTTTATAAACTTAATGGTATTCTTTCATAAAAATCGAAATAAAATTTCCCTTGGGCGTTTTTTTCTTTTCTTTGAAGCAAAATATATTCCACATACTACAAAAGTTATGAAAATATGTTATAATTTGAGACATTATCCCTTTTACTTTTTATAACAGAAAGCTACTTATACTGAAAACCCGTGTCTGTTGTTCGTTCTATTGCTACTGTCAAGTTTAACCTTGAAGACTCCATTACACCTTCAACTTTTTTCATTCATCATTTCAAATTATTACTGCGTCAGATGCAAATTTAAATTTTCATTTACCGTATATTTTTTATCCAAACAAAACAAGTCTCTATTTCTTCTATTTATTATAAATGTCACGAAGTGCGTTGATAATTTCTTAAACATATCCTAAATTTTACTTATTCATTGACTACACTGATTGTGTTAATTTTTAGTTGAATATTTCACAAATTTTGATATTCATTAAAAATAAATTTAAACGGGGATATATTTCCTAGACTTTCAAAAAGATTGTATATCATGTGATGTTATAAAGAAGTACTATAATATGATCAAGTAATATTAGAATGAAAAATATAATTAAAGTAATTATTTGGATTCGATTTTAAATATTCACAAAAGACTTAATATATTTTTGAAAGATATTCATTATACTTATGAAAATGTTTCTCATTATTCCCAACCCAAATGCAGATAAATTCTCATAAATCTATAAATTGTTATAAATAACGGATGATTAGTCGTAAATAATGGAATGTACTTTTGATGATAAATTTTTATTCTCAGAGAAACAATTCATTTCTTTCCTAAATGAATACTAAGTCTTAATTTTCTATTGAAATTCATCTTTGGATAAAATGGGGGATTGAGAATTTATTATATTACGAAATCCTTTCTGAAAAATCCTTATTTATACTCGTTTTATATTTTGTTATAAATTTTATTTCAAAAAGGAAAACGAGACACATTAAGTTGGATACACAACGTTGGATAAGTGTTGTGGCAATTGTTGGATTATGGCTTTCCTGCAGATGATTCTAATGATTTGCGGTTTGGAAAACGAAAAGAGTATTAAAGAAAAAGAAATGCTTTAAGGCACTTTTCTTTTCTTCTAATCAATAAAGATGAAATATGGGGGTAGTGACTCAGACACCTATTTTCATACCATTTGTACCAATGATTTTATTTTTATTGCATATCGTAAAAAAGCGAGTTTTAAGATTAAAGAAGCAGTATTCGAATATAGATTTAAAATTTTACATATTATTATTTCAAAATATTATACAAGTTTTTTCAAAAGCATTTGGCTAGTAATCATGCATTCAGTTACTTGTTTGATTCATTCAAGTGTAATGTATATAAAAAATATTTTAGATAAATATATCTAAGCACACACAGTTTTAAGTTAAGTAATAATAATACAATAATAAGAAATCTACTTAAATATTAGTTAATATTATTACATATTAAAAATTAAGAAACGGAATGAAACCAAATTGACCTGATACAGCAATTCTATTCAGAAATTCATATACTAAGTCATATCACTGACTTTCCGACTAGCCCAATGAGACAGTGATAAAGAAAACTGAATGACCAGACCGCCGCAACAGTAAAAATGAAGGGAAATGGGGTTGAGTTCCAAGAGCCATCACCGGCCACGGTACAGCTCTTCCCGAAGGAAGTATACCGGCCACGGTGCAATTCTTCCCGAAGGAAGTATGTCTCGTCATCGAAGGGAGGAGCCAGATCCCCCATCTTTTTGCATATCCTCTAGGGTGGCGAGATCCAACCACCATACCAAAAGCATCTCCTGTTTTCGAGGTACCCCCCGGGGGGTTAGGATGATATAATAAATATATCTTTAATATTAATTGATGGTTATTGAAAATGACGAATAATTATTACGTCATAACGTAGTTAGTGATCTTAAAATTGTGAACAAACTACATAGATGTATTTCTATTTAATTCACTAAGATTTGAATTATTTTTCGGAATTATTAGCAACTTTAAATCATACTAATGATTATAGCAACTTTAAATCATTAGCAAATTTAAGTCATATATTGTCACTAAGAAATCAATGTCGTGTATGAGTCTGTGAGAGAATCTAACTTATAGAGTGTAAAGATAAAATACGTTATTAATCATTATCAAAAATCACAAAGAAAAAACTCGATTTTAAGTGTCCAAGAAAAGAAGAATAAGCAAAAAAATCCATCCCTGTAAGCTGAAAAATAAAGGTAAATTCCTTTTCCTTTAACTTTCTATTTTCTTCTCAATTCCTTTCAATACTTAGACAAAAACCATCGAAAATGGTCTTCCCGAAACATTCTGATTCACCCTCTATTAACTCTTCCCCTGAATAAAATTGTGGATCTTGGATTAGGCCACGGATACTTTGAATGGCTTTCAATTACGCAATGTAAAGTAGTAACAATTGCAGATCTCTTGTTAGGAATCTACCAATTTTACCGAATCTACTTTGGGAATACGTGTTTGAGACATTTTTTTTGCAGACCGATCTACACCAAAATATAATTTGATTTATTTTCTATCTTCAATAATAAAGAATTTATAGCGAAATGAAGACTTCCATCCCCTTTGAGTTAAATGGCTCAATTGCGAACTCTTTGAGGGTTTTACATTTCAAGCAACTTTTGAACGAAGGATGGTTTTGGCTTCTAGAGAGCATGGCCAATGTGGAATTGCAGAAATTTTCCCGAAATATGGTCATGGGAATCCTTATAATATGTAATCTTCCAATAGGAATATATTTCATCATTCGAAATCCATATATAGAATGGCAAAGTATAAAAAGATAGTGAATATTATCTAAAGTGAATATTATTGCACGCTCCAGTAAAAATGAAATCATTTTTAGCAATATAAGATGCATTTTTCATAACCGATGTGCAGAAATTAAATATTTTATTTTCTCTACAAATTTGCAAACTCTGTGGGAATGCTTAAATTTATCGTTATTGATTTAACGATAAGTTTACTCAAGTAACTGATTTAATTTTTTTCTAATGCCTCGCATATTTTTCCTAAGAATTATCAGAAAATTATACATCATTACATAATACCAGAATTCATTAAAATTTATTAGGTTAAAACACATCTTTTGTTTGAAAATTAATTTATCTTATTATCTTCTGTGCGGTGGTTTTTCTCATCTTTAAAAAAGCATAAAAATCTGTAGAAAATAATTATTTACAATTCAGAAATTGGCGCTATAGTGTTCATATAAATGAAACATTTTGCAAAATAATTTTATTCTGAATGTGATGAAAGTTCATTTTCTTTTCGTCCTTCATGTTCGGGAGATAATTTTATTGTTAGCACAGATGGTAATCTGCATAGTTTTATAAGAATCTGAAACATAATTTGCTAATGTATTTATTTAAACTTTAATTAAGTATTATTAAATATTTAAACGACTGAATAATCATTGATCAACTTATATTGAATCATTTGCAAGAGAAAATAAAGGTAATCTATATTATTAATCATATATAAAAACTTCCCATTACATAAATAGCAGTGCCACGATGGCCTCGTGGTAAGGTCTCGGCTTTACAACTAGAGAGTTGCAGATTCGAAACTCGGTTCCATCGAAAAACTGTCATGTAAGCTAGTCTGGTGCATCTTAAATCCGTTGGAGCCGAATGTCCTCCCGTTGATGTGGTGTGTAAATTTGGAGAGGGGAGACCAGCTCTGGTGTCCCCCTCGTCATCTGACCATGGCTCAAAATTACGTTGTTCGTCCCAAAAAATCCCTAGTGTTGCTTAAAAATCGGGACGTTAATATAGTTAAACTAAAACTGTGTGAATAAAAATTTTAATATAATGTTTAATTTTCTCAGAACAATATGTATTTTAAAAAGTGACATATGTGAAATAAATTAATACTCATTTTTCTATGGAATAAATAATTATTACTTTATCTGTCATTATTCATTAAATATTTTTAAATTCAAAGCCTATCAACTTGAAATTTTTGAAATCGTGTTCCTCGAAAAATATTTAAATTGCAAAATGATAATTAAACCTCCTTTTAAATAATTTTTAATTCATTCATTGAATACTTGGTTTAGTCATTTGGAAATTAAAATATATTAAATGGTTTCTTAATTTTCTTAAAATTCTATTTACTTATACTTAGCTGAAAATTGGATATTTAATGAAATTATTTACCACACTTCTAGGTAATTTGACTAAAAATCATCCATAGCAAGTAATTCACAGAGCAAGTAATACAAATGATTTAAGAAACGAGAGCAGTCAACAACATATTCAGAACATCTATAGGTATGTTTCTTTCCGAAGAGGCTTAGAACATATCTAAGAGATCCCCCTCTTGTTTCGGCGAGGAAAAACTGGTGCCTAAAATCTAGCTACAACTTAGAAGAGTGGTGCGAAAAAGAACTTAATCTTGAGACAAAGAAACAACTTCGTTAAGATCCTTACATTATGCTTATTATTGATTTTGATGTAACTATAGATTATTATATCTTATAAGCACTTTATGTTTCAAATTATTAACTTTCCGTAAACAGAATTGTTATTTTTTTTTTGACAATTCGAATATGATATATAACTTTAAAGGCAATACATTTAGAATATCCCATTAATTAAATATATGGAAATACTTGTGTAGTTATTTGTTTAAAATTTATGTAAATTCACTCACCAAAATCATTATTAGCATTAAAATCATTGTTTAAAGTTGAAATTTTCTTCCCATTTAGAGTCTTTCTCATATGAAGTATAAAAAAATTAATTTCCAGTTTTAAATTATCATTACATTAAAAATCTATAACACAGTTACACATAAGTGATGTTGATGTTGATTATGCAAATCAGGAAAACAGAGCACAGTAACATTATAGTACATTTTATTTTAAAGCAAAAGATGCTCAAAATAACCACCACCACAAGGTATTAAGCAAGTGAGGCGCGTAACTACGCTTATTACAGCTGCGTGTAACATGTCGGCATCGATGCCACTAACGGTCAATTGAATGGCATCTTTCAGTTCCATCAAAGTGGCAGGAGAGCCCCGGTAGACACGAGACTTCGGGTATCCTCGCAACCAAAAGTACGCCGGAGAAAGATCTGGTGATCGTGATGGCCACTCATTCTTACATCCTCTGCTTTTCACTCTGTCCTCTGTGAATGTGTCTAGGAGGAACGTCTTAATGTAACTAGCAACGTGGGGCGGAGAAACATCCTGCATGAAGGTGACGGACTATAACGCACGTCTTTGTGCAAAGCAGGCATAACGTGGCCTCGCAAAAGCTAAGATAGATTTCTGCAGTGACGGAACAGGTTTTCCAACCGGATACAGGACAACACTCTTATAAAAAGAAAGGGCCTAGAATGAAGGACGCAGTGAAACCGCCCCAAACAGTCACATGTGGAGAATGTAGTGGTTTGGTCGTGTACGCACAAGGGTTTGATGCAGCCCAGATGCGACTAGTTTGTGTATTGACGTCGCCATGCAATGAAAAGTGGGCTTCATCTGTTCACATGATGTTCAGTAACCATTGTGGGTCACGTTCCATTTGTGCGAACACCCATGTTGCAAAGGGTTGTCTTTTCTCGCAATCTACTGGCAACAACTGGCGAAATGCCTTTATCTTGTACGGATGCAGTTTCAAGATTTCGTGCAGAATGCGTTGGATCGACCTTTCCGGAATTCATGTTATTTTACTTGCTTCACGTACACTGGAACTCCCCGTTGAAGTCTCGCCTGCCATTATTAGGCTCATGACCCTTTGGACAACAGGGACGCTGTCAGCGCTGACGGATGCTCTGCCACTTGGTGGACGATCCTCTAATCTTCCCGTTTCCTCTAAACGGCGGACTAAATTCAATATCCCATTCAATGAAATGGGTTTTTCTTCGCCTTAATTCCTTTCACCGTCCATAACTGTCGCAATGTTTTAGTCGCGGATTCACCGTTCTTATAGAACAGTTTCACCACTAATGCTCGATCCGGTAGCGATAGCATGCTACTGGCGTCGACTGACAGATCCATTTCCAGCCTAGTGTTCTATAGCTATACTGATTTGCATAAACAGTCTCGGTATGACGTGTGAACGTCATCTATTGGTCATTTTTAAATGCATTTTTTTAAATGGAAATAACAAAATCCAAATTCTCTCTCAACGTATCCCCGCAAAACGCAATTCTTTATTATGATTTTTTAAGTGTGCATGAATTTATGCCCCATCCGGTATTTAAAGTAATGCCAAAAAATATTTAAAAGCTTTTAATGACGAAGATGAATTATAAATTTCTTATATTTGAACAGATAAATTAAAATCCTTTTTTCAGATGTTCTCACTTTTTTGTAATATTTCATTATTAATTATAATAAATTAATTAAAAAATGAACATGTAAGGTTTAAAATCCTATATTTGTTTTTGTGTGTGTCGATGAAAAAAGTATTTGTATAATATAATGAATTTGAACTAACTATTTAAGTGAAGTGAATGCTCAAACAATAATAAACATTCCAATAAATCCCTTGCCCAGAAGGAAGTTAATATTTAATCTGCATTTTATGTTTTTTAAATAGTTTTTTTAAACCCGTATTTAAATGTCCTGATATTATTTTGGTGACAAACTTTCTTGAATTTAAAATAGCATTTTTCTTTCCTTTTCAGTTCTAACTAAGAATTCGAATTTTTCGTATTGGAATTATTATATTCAAATTCAATGAAATTAAGAAGAAATGTCAGCTTATAAACAAAAGTGATAATAAATGTGATAGAATATATTTAACATGAAGACTTAAAATTGTGAAATAACACTTAAAATTGTAAAACCATGAAAAAGACCAGGAAATTGTTCTTCATCGATGTAGGTTCAAAAAATTATTAAAATTCTTCAAAGCGTTTTTTTTAATTTTATAAATGATGTGATACGTATAATGAAAATTAAAACAATTAAAGGTCTTTAGATAAGATGTCTCCTTTTATTTTTCAAATCATTTGATCACTTTTTACTGTAAAAAAGGACTCGAAATTTGTTTTGCTAAAAAATATTTTTCCCAGCGGAGACTTTATTTTCTATCGTGGTATTTGTTTGTAATGAACAGTTGTTAAGGCAAAAGAAAAAAAAATAAAGAACTTCTTGAACAACAATCTATCATCAAGTCAGTTGAGATATATTCTTATTTAATATCCTTATTTTACCAAGAATCTAGTGACATGGATAAAATTTGGAACTTAGAAAAACTGTGATGAATAGTTCCTATACCAGTAATTTCCATTTAGTAGATAATATTTCTTTTTACTCGGTTTTTTTTGAAGATAGTGCCTTTCTTTTTTGAAGCATGTTAAGGAAACAATATGAATCAAAATTTCGCTAACCGACCTCTTTTCATGTTTATTTTAAATTTGTTTTGTTTTATTTAGAATCTACCTTATTTCATTTTGTAATATCAATTTGATAATAACCGAACTTATAAAAATATGTATCAGTCATTTGTATTTTTAAAAATTGAATTACTTAGTTCGAGTTAAATTCCTTTAATTCGATGCTTGGATGCTTTCATAGATAGAAAAGATTTGTATTAAATGCAATGATGTATTTTATTGTCTATTTCTAGTACAATGTTTTTAAAATAATAATTGGCAATGTTTCTTTTCACTATTTAAATTCTAGAGCTAGCAAAAACATTCAGAAAATAAAGTATTGAATTATTAGTACATTAGATAAAACTAAATTTAAGTGTATATAAACAAGAAAAAACTTCCATTTCTTCATTTATAATTTCGAAAGGATTTACTTATGGTTCATTGAACCTGCGCCACTTAATAGAAGATAGAAGGATTAGAGCTGAAGTCGATAAATTTCCAGGTTAATACGGAATTAATAAACAAATTGCTTTCTTTTTGCTTTATCTACATGAAAAGATGAGATTATGATATAGTAATGGTTCACATCTCCTTGGTTTCTTACAATTTTTTTAATTGTAAAGAGTGCACTTTCAAAGGGCAAGTTTCCGATCGTGTAACCAAAAAAAAATAGCTTTAATCATGTTGGGTTTCTAAAATACTTAAGAGTTATTTAAGAGGAAATATATCATTTTATTAAATCAATAATAAGCAATTAAATAGCATATAATAAAAATTTAAATTTAAAAATCATAAGGAGAAAAGGAAAGTTGAAACTTCGAGCATGACGAGCATGAAAAATATCATTCTTCATAAAATGAGTTTAAAAAAAACCGAAAGAGAAAGAATTATAACTCAAGAAATATTTCGAATGTCGACAACATCTTGGTATCGTTTGAAAGCTAAAGAATCAGAGAACATTTTGAAGCAATAAAGAAATATTCAATATTTTGAACGATTTTCGAAGTTTCAAGTGTGTACCTACAGCTTAAGAGTTTGTATTCTTTGACTTAGGAAGACACGACTTCGCTAACCTTTACTCTATAAAAGCATCTGAAGATAGTTAAAAGATCGAGAAACCACTCACAATCGATTTGGAGATAATAGTCTGTTACTCAATCATGGAATTTATCTGCTTTCCGTCTCTTCATCTTACACCAGAGATAAGAAAATATTTGCTTAACGCTTTTCAAAGAAGGAGGCATGAATGCATTTAAAAAATCGGATGCAATTTAAATTCTTTATTAGTGATTCTCTTATGCTTCTTAAAAAAATTGACTATGATCATAAGAAATTTATTCAAAATACCATTAATTCAAATTCTTCAGGATGGTTTATCAGGTTAGAGATTACTTTCAGATGGTCATTGTTTAAAGAATTTAATACTTGAAAAAAAAGGCATTTAGCCTGAATTCAAATGATAATTTTAATCTTTAATTCCTCTAAAACATTTTTTGTTGTTTTGTCAGGTTTTGCTTCGGAGTTAAAAGCATTTCGCTGAGCATGAAAAAAAAATCTTTACCTGTTTTATAATCGTTTCATAATGAAAAGAATTTTAGAATTTGAGACGAAAGGGCCTGAAGTATCAGATAAAACCATAGGCTCAACCAGATACAGTTATCAGTGACTCACATTTCTAAGCAACGCGTATTTAACATATAAGTGTGTCGTTCAACTCGTTAATTAAAAATGGAATGTGTAGTAGGCAATTTATATAAGAGTGCAATGATGAAAATAAATGAAAGTTTATAGCCTTATAAAAAGATGTATGCTGCTCCAATATACAGTGACAGTTTGATATTAAGTAGTATCACAGACAAAAAAAAATACTCATCATCTTTCCACATTCGAAAAATGTTCTAACAATTTCTGAACTTATTTATTTATGAATTTTTGAAAGACGCAATGCTCATTCATTTGTAATTCTGGAATTGATAATTAGAGCATAATGTTAATTTTAACATCAAATATGCAATAAACACGTAGGTATTCTAGTTAAAATAAAAGAAAATCCATGCATTTTAAAAGCATCTGTTAATATAAAGAAGTAAAACAGACAATTAATTGTTAAAATAATATTTTTATCTGCTTCAAAATCATGTTTGTTTACATTGTTACTAAAAAAAAAGTCATAAACTCCGTTCACAAGATATAAGGTAAAAAATCCAACAGATTCAGTAATAAACAATGGCATTTAATTTATAAGAATACATAGCAGCAAAACACACCCGAAATGCAATGCACATTTAGTGAAAACCAGCAATCAGGCAGAAAATCGCAATCAAACAACTGCAATAGCAAAAGGTGTTGAGAGAATAACTCTTGCTCAATTAAACTGACTGATCTCGTCAAGGAATATATGCTTTCATACATCCGTGAAAAGGCATCGAATGTTCTAGAAGTATATCGTATCTTTACTCCTAATATAATTTCGACAAACATTTCTCCAAAGATACTAATAGGAGCTTACTTTTCAGTTCCAAAAGCAAACCAATTCTATAAGTTTATCACCAAGCCTGGGCAATAGTTAATCGGGCATCCTTTCAGTATCCATTTGAACAACATGTGAAATAATCTTTTTTTAACTTATGAATTTAAATTTCAGAACTCTATTCAAGGTCATTGCCAAATATTTCTCAAACATTTGACTTCACTTCCTGTTCACAAAATATTTTTAAAAACTATTACAGATTACAGAATTACCAAAGCAAATGTTCGAATTTTCTTTAAAAATTAAAATAGTTTTGTGTTTTTGATTATTGTGTTTTATGTCAAGTAACTATGAAATTAGTATGAGTGAAGAATTGTTTAGAATAACAATTTTAATCAAATCATCGCTTGTGGGTTTTTTTTTTTTTTGTGCATATGAGTGTTTTTTTGATATTTATTTTGAAATGTATAACTGAATTTCTTCTATGTCAGTAACATTTAAATATTGGAGACATTTCGTAACATTTAAATATATTAAATAAAATTATTTTTTTAGAGAAGCCTTTATACCTACTTTATTACTAATGTCACTATGCCTAAGCCCAAATGCTTTGTAAGATCTTCATTTTAAAGCAAATAGTCTGAACTGATAATCTAAAACTGTATCGCTTAAGAATGTGTTATCACTACTGAAAATATCACTTAGCCAGAGTCAGTCTTATTGCTTACTTAAAAAATTATGCCAATACAAATTATGCTAAAATATCTTAAAGGCTGTCAAAATGAAATAAAATAAACCTTTAATCACCAAAAACTTATTCCACCACTTTTGTCCATGACAAACGATTAATGAAGATATGTTTTTCATAGAATGCGATAATTCAGATTCGAAAAATAGATTCTTCGAACATAAATATTGTCCTTCCTAAGAATATCTAGCCTTAAAAACACAATTGGAATTTTTAAATAGGGTGTAATTCATTTTTTCATTTTAAATTAATTTCTATATGGAACAATAGCGAAACAAATGTTATTCTTTTCATCGTAAACATTTACAGGAAAAAAATGCTTTCAAAAAATGCTTTGAAAAGCTGTTTTAGTTTTATCCGATGTCAACTTTAACAGATGATGTTATTTTTGAACTTTTTCAGTTGCATTACTTTAAAGTCGAAATACAGTATAACTTTATATCAATGCTTTCAAATGGATTTGCTAAAAAAAATCTTATTTGCCCTGATAAATGATACTGCGAAAATTTTTAGAAGACTAGGAAATCAATGCAATTGAAGTTAAAAACTAGAAAGTAAAAAAAAAATGCCTTTTTATTATTTATTTCTAAAAATTTAAAATTCTAAATTAAGTTTAATTGCTTATGTTAAATGTAAGTTTTAATGGTATGCCAAACCAAAATCCTTCTTAATTATCAAATGCCCATTTTTAATACTTGAAAATCCAAGAATAGTTCTTAATACTTTAAGAATTATTTTTAGTTTATACAGATTTCATAATCCTTATAGTTCATTTTATTTCCTGTTTGTAAATTTTTCAGTTTAAGAAAATGAAGATTTCAATCGATATATCATTCATGTTCTTGCATTCTAGATATTTTAAGGTCTTACACTTTTAGATTACTAATGGCATTATAAAATTTTATAATTTGTATATAGTAATTGTTTCATAACCGATTAATTTTTATCAAATTCTTATTCCATTTAAAGATCTATATCAGGAAATAAATTTGAGAAAAAAATCGATCACAAAAATCATATAATATAATAAATATTAATTAATCAGAATTAATAATAACAGAAGTTTTCATATAGAAGTTACAAAGCTGAAAATTACCAAACGTCGGAAGAGCAATTCAAAAGTTATTAAATCCCTAGAGTTCATTAAAATGGATATGATTCATACAAAGCATAAGGCATAAAATAAATTGGAATTTTAATACATTTCGAATAATGTCACATTGAAAAAAATAAATAACGAAACTTTTACGAAAAAAATATTGCAAATTCTTATTCCAGGAATGAATAAATGCACGTAGACTGAGGTTTAATAGATGGAAGCTACAAAGACAGTCAGATGAACGAAATAAAAAACAAAAACAGTTACATTCACTGGCAACTTCATATAGAGATTGATTCATTTTTTTTAGTTTCTAGTTGTTTTCCCTTTGATTATTAAATTTAATCTTTATTTAAAAGTCACATTATGAGCTTTTCTTATCATACCTTTTTTTATGTTTTAAGAATAAACACAATTATTTTGTTAAATGATATTTTCTTAATTTTTTTGTTCAAAAGTATATTATTAATGATTGCTCAACACTGTAACTGTTTGATGAATAGAAGTTTTTTCATGAGTGTATGTATGTAGAATGGTTGAATAAAGCATCAGTTCTAGCACTGTACTTCTACAATTTGACATCCAAAATTCGATAAATTAGTATTTTTTTCATGTAATTAATATAATCATGTTCGATTTATTCGTATCTTTATCAGTAACAATATATAGACATTAAGGTTTTTCGTATGGAGCCTTCTAAGAATTGTAGGCAACTTTCACTTTAACGACTCTTGAAATTAATGAGAAAATATAATTAACAAGTAATTCAAAAATGGTTTCTGATTTAAAATGAAAATTATTCCATTTCGGAAAGATGTTTACTATGCAAACTGTATACCGAAATTCTGTCTGCAACAATTAACCCTTAACTGGGGACGTGCGGTCTGTGAAACCGCTACCGGTGGATTTTCGGTCATCCCTATTCTATTTTTAACTCAATTGAATGGATTGACCCTGCAGCTTCCTGTTTTGTGACCTTCAATACACATGCACTTTTTTTAACCGATTTCAGCAGATGCTTTTTAAAATAATTCAGTTATTTCTTCGAGTGCGGTCTCTAAGACCGAATCTCCCTGTTTGTGTCCCAGTGATAAACAAGGCTTTGCAGATGGCGCTAAAACTTGGGCCCCAAAATATCACCCAATTTACTAATCCTGTTATGAAGCAGTGCTTCAGACACTTTTAAATGAAGCAGAAAAGGATTTTCGTGATAAGGATAATTGTACAGAAGAGTTTTTCTATGAAAGTTCGAGTTCAACTGATTCTGATATGTATGTTCAAACATAATTAATTTTTCTAGTTATAATGTATTTTGAAAAATTTATAAAATATATAATATACCAAGAGATAGATATATATACAGAATTTATAGGTTGATTTTTATACTAGTTTTTAACGTGTATGTTTAAAATGCAATAGAAAACCGTGCTATAAATGTCACACAATCAGATAAAAAAAAGGGCCAATTTTACCCATTGTCATTTTTTTTACATATAATTGTTGAACTTAATATTGTCTTCTATATATCTTCATATACTGTAAAATACATATGATTTAAAAAGTAAAAAGTAATATGTTTTTCAAGAATATTATTTATTGTAACATGTAATTTGAGAAGAAAATGTATTTTCTAACATATTTACTTTTTTCAATGATAATATATTTTCAAAAATTTCTAAAACATATCTATATATCATGAAAAATATCTTCAAAATACACTGGCGAGTTTTCATACTAATACATTCATTAGAAAATTTAATTTGAGTGTCATTGAAATGCTGTCTCGTAGACCGCAACTCCCCAGTTAAGTCCTAAAATTTCAGTTAAGGGTTAAATTATAAAATCAACAGATTTAGCTCCGAATTCAAACAAGGTATAGAAAATATATGCAGCATCAAAACATTTGTGAATTCTAATATATCATTTCAATAAATTGCTAAACCAAAAAAAAAATCATGTTTAAAAGCAGACAACCACAATTTTGTACGTAATTACAAGCATTCATTTCTATTCTCTCCACTATTTAATTATACGAGACGAGTTTTGAATGTGACAGATAATAATTCATGACTGAGATAGTTTTGTGGATGAAATTTGAACTCAAATTTTATCAATTTCTAAATGTATTTTCGTTTAAACTTTAAATCATAAATCGCGACTATAAACATTAAGTGTGTTTTGAAATCGCTGGAATATCAATATTCTGGAAAATTCTTTAGGTCAAGATTAATGTTTTTCATAGCATCCATTTAATATTTTAAAAATGCACATTTTTATTCTTTAACAGGGACTTTGCATAAGTATAAAGGAGTTTTAAACTTAAATTCAATATCATGAACGTCAAAGAAAATTAATCTAAATGTTTAGTAAAGCGCAAACAATCTAGTTCATTAAAAAAAAGTGGTTTCAATTTTTGTATGAATAGAAACACTTTGAGCAATTCATAACAATATATTTGATAATCTAATTTTTAATTCATATGATAAATAAGTATTTGTTAATGATGTTAATTAGCGAAATATTTAATAAATGCTTTGGATAAAGTACGAATAATTTAATCATTAGTTATAGTATATTTTAATATCTACATTCTTTTCATATTATACTATTATTGCAACTTCACTTAAGAAATAATATTAATATTTGAAAGTGCATCAAATATTTATTTTCATATTAATTCTGTTGTAAATATTAATTTGTTGTTTCATATTACTTTGTTGTATGTTTCATATCATTTCTGTATTAATTGTTTTTATATAATAAAAATCACATTTATGGAGAACATAACAGATATGCTTAAGTAACGTCATAGAATCGGAAAATCCAAATCTTGCGGAGATTACCTGAAACTCTTAAATTTAAGACAAAATAAATTTTTCAGAGGTAAAGCATTAATAACAAATGATTTATTTCTGCATTCTGTTTGCAACAATGTGATAGATTTAGCTCTGAATTTAAGCAAGATGTATAAATCAAAAGAATCAGCAAAATATTTTCTTATATTTCAAGTGCAGTTCCATAAATTTCACAAAAGAACACTTTAATAAATGTCCAAACCAAAACAATTCAAACAAGATAGCAGAAAATCGCAGTTTAGTGTTTTGTATATGAAAAGAAGCATTCATTCGAAATGTTCCAAGATTGTAGATAATAAATTGAAGAAAGCAGATGGAAGAATAAAGATGGCACATAATAAATTATTATTTAAATCGTTATGATGATTATATACGTGAGCTTGAATTCTATATATATTTGAATGAATTTTGTCTTCAGGACATGGTTTGCTGCAATAAATATTTACGATATATTGAAAATACCAAAAAGGCGTTGGTTCTGAAATTTGTTTTAGAATCGCGTTGGTTCTGAAAATTACTTTAGAATTGAGGAGAAGATACAACTTGCAAAATGTTCGGATTTCTTTAATTTTAAAATAATAATAAAAAACTATTCAAATAAAAATCTGAATTATTTTACTTTTTTGTCTTATATATTAAATAAGTAAAGCAATTAAGTAGAAAATATTTTATAGTTTTGAATTTATCAATATGACGTTTCATGTTTGAAAGACACAGTAAACAATAAACGATTTTCTAAAATACAAAACATCAAATAAATACCAAGAAATATTTCGGTAATTTCAAATTCCAATTAATAATAAAACTGAAAAATTACATTTTCCTCTCTAATGCATATTTCCTATTCTGATTTACTTAGAATTACCTTCTTCCGTTTTTGATGTAAAATGGAATAAGATTCCCTCATATTTCATTTCATCACAACTTTTCCGCGTATAAATTTACTTTGTTACTTTACAGCACTTAGAACACATAAAAAATGGTTCAATTTTTCAGCATTTAGCTAAATAGATTAAGACTGTGAAAATTATTCCTTATTATTACTAAAAATAGTATATAAATGAAATGCCTACAGATATTACGAATTTAATTATTGGTGAAAAATCTATATACATGCGCTTACAATAACGTCTTTGAATGCCATTTCCTGAAAATTTTCAAATGCAAAAGTTTTTATAAGTATATTCGGAGAAACGTTTTTATAAGTATATTCCTAATAAATTACATTACTAAAATAAATTTATTTATTTAATTTTAAAATTTTATATTCTGGAATAATTTTATATTACTTATAATTTCTGGTAAATAATGTTTTTTTAAACTTTCGAAATCAATTTATGATTTTTTAAAAAATTAATGTTGATCTTTTATATATGTTCATCTTATTATCTAGTTCACTTAGAACTGAAATCAAATGCGCATTGATATAAAGAAATGAATTGATTAAATGAAAGAAAAGTCGGTAAATAAAATCTTTTAAAAATAATCAGTTTTCAGAATAAAATCAAGTTTTCTTAGATACGCCGCCTTTAGAGAATTCTTACAAACTTACAAGATTAGGTTGGAATACAAAAACATATTAGTTTTTTTATTAAAATATAGAAATAAAGGTCATGTGTGCTTTGTTGGAGTTGTTTAAGCTAAACTTCCTTGGGCAAATCCTTTTAAATGCCTTGCTAAATTAAGATAGAGTTGCTCAGTGATACTGAGAGAAAAGATATATATTTAGTGCAAAGATTGAAATGGACGAGCAGTGAGTTTTTTTTTTATTCGGAAGTATTTTCAAAGAAATTCACGAATTAGAATAAAGTTTCTCCTTTTTATAAAGATGTATTTATGAAAATGGATTTTTTTAATCAAATTTCTCTATTTTTTTAACAATCCAGGGTGTTTCTTTACAATTTTATTTTACAAAAGCGAAACATGTTATTTAAATAGAGCTGGAAAGTCAATTTGAATTTTGACTAAGCATTTCAATGCATTATTATTATTCTCTGATTTCTATTTAAAAATGCATGAAATGATTCGCAGACAGAGAAATAATGCATTATTGCTTTATATAAATGTAGAAAAACAAAATGCTTGTGGCATGCATAAGAAATTGCATTGCGTAAATTATGAAAATGAAAAATTATACCCTTCAAATATTTGTCTTATTTCATTTTATAAAGTTTCATTAATACAAAAGGTGTACGTTTATTAAAAATGGCATGCTTTTAACACATGTGGCAGTTTTATTATTAAAAACGCTTTTCTGTGGAAATCATGAACTTCGGAAGTCGTAAATTTACTTAAATTGAATGATTACAATCTTCGCGGCATCTAATGGCCGAAAACAATGGTTTTAAACATATAATTGTATTCAAACTTGATGAGTTTCAGCATTTGTTGAATTTGCAGACATTTTAAGACTTTTTCTTTTAATATAAGTTTTTCCAACTGGAATTCAAAAGTTATGCTGAAACATTTCGAGGATGAGAACGCAGATAATATTTAAATATTTTAAAACTTATATATCTGTTGTTCAATTTATATTCATCTTTTTTTCCCAACACTTATATATTTTTCACAGTGGGTATCAAGAAAATTCCTTACCAGTACATCAATAATATTATTGGTCACATTTTATTAATCACAGATTTATTCAGTACGGAATAATGTTAGCATATATAAATACGGAACTTTCTGAATCATTCTTAAATGCGTGAACTAGCCAAGCTAAATTCGTATGAAAAATCTCAATTGTGTAAAAGGAGAATTTTTCCACTTTTTTAATGGAATATTTCACAATTTTGGCATATTATTTTAATATGGAAATTATCTGCGTTTGGGGATTTACAATACCCTGATCTCTAAAAATTGTATAATTAAGAATTTGCCTGGAGTTAGTTAGTTCACCTCAGAAATACTTTAAATATAAAATTTAATGTTGATAATCTAGGATTTAAGTGGATATTAATTTTTTATGTAATTAATGCCAATATTTAAAACATTACACTTTTGAACAAACACGTTGATATTTCATTCGTTCTGCTTCGAAATTAGAAATAGCAGATCATATAGAAATCAAATCGTGACAGAAATATTAGTTTTTATTTAAATAATCCTTAATTATAATTCAACTTATTTAAAATAAAAGCAAAAGAATGAATGCATCAGCCTAAAATCAGAAAGTGAAGAAATGCGCCCCATTACTTCGTCATTCCGTATCACTTTCTCGCATATTACAGGAATTCATATACACTTTCTCACAAAAAAGATAATTATTGGTGGATGGAATAACGATTTCCTTTCAAGTATTATTCTCAGAATTTTAAGAGTTATTGAACGAATTATCTTTTTTAAAGAAACGCTATCAGGAAACACAAGGTAAATCTAATTCTTCATGGGTTTATTGAAAAAAATTAAAAATACGTGAAATATTTTTTAGAAATTATTTAGAATAAGAATCTTCGCCAAGCAGTCACATTATTAAAAAGTTATAAAACAAGTTTTGGCATCTTTAGAATTATACTATTTTAAATATAAACAATTATTTAAGAAAAAATAACAATAAAATGTTGCTTTTTCAATTAAAAAAGTCAAAATTGTTAACAAAAATTAATTTAATTCAAATCTGTATGAAATTAACGCTATATTCAATATTTAATAAAAATAAATTTATATAATTTTTCTCGTACATAAATTATATAGACATTACCTTTCAAAGGGTAGTACGCAATCTGTTTTTTTGAGTCTAATTTCAGAATGAGGGAACATAGCAAGAAATTTAGAGGAAATGTGCAATAAACAGTTCTTTAATGAATGCAACATAGAAATTTTTTAACTTCAACACGACATGAATAATAAATAACAAAAATGCACTATTGGCGCAGATATCTCCATTCACTGAGAAACAGTGCATGAAAATTTCATGCTGAAAAATGTTACGGAAACATTACAAAAATGAGTTCTGATAAGGAATGTGTCCACTCCTTGACATGCAATGCATTGGCATCATTAACTTTCCATTCTGAGAATTAAGTTACCAGACACCGAAAGAGAAACGAAGACCAAACACGGAGTAATCATTATTACAACTCATCTAACGACTTGGAGAAGAGCAGCATCAACTCAAAGATGCTTCATCAGATTCAGATCTTGGGAGCCGGCTGCCCATTCCATTCACTGAATACAGTGACCCTCCACATAGTCCTTAATAAGCGTAGCCCGAAGTGATTGCACATTATCGTTTATTAGACGAAAATCTATACTGATAACAGCGGTATATAGACGGACATATGGAGATATCAGATCGATGTCAGATATTTCATCTCGATACCTGACACCGATCCATGTCCATGGAAAACACTCGTTCAAAGTCCCTCCAAGTAATGCATGCAGATAAGTGTGACCATCGAAAGAGACCCCTTTCCAAACAATTCCTCCATCACTTCTGTAGCTGTGGCTTTCAAAAATGTTGGATTGACTGTATTCGATGCGTTGTTACCTCCAAACCATCTGATGATTTGAAATATTTTCTCATGTGAACTTTGATTCGGCTGTGAAGAGTGCAGAAGCCCATTTCTGACTGCTCCGGAAGACGTGTTATCTTGTCCAATGTAACCAGGCAGCTTTGTGCCCTGGTTTCAAGGGAAAAGCATAACAAGTCATGTGTATACGAAACTATATTATGAAGGCATCTTCGTACTGTAGTATCTAAGATTCCCTGTTGCCACAAAATGATCTACCACGAGCTCAGGCACCTTAGTGTTTCTTCGCCTTAAGGCCGAAACAGCTATGTAACAATTGGTCTGGTATATGTCTTCTAGACATAAAATCCTTGGATTGATGGTTATCCTATAGTCATTTGACCACTCTTCGAAAAACATTGAGACGTCTAGTAGAATCAGTTTGTGGCAACTCTATTTTCATTTATCCAACTTGCAACCTTAATGAATCTTACAAACGACTTCTTCTATACATTAATAGACTGTCCTGGATATTTTTAACGAATCTGCCAATAGCAATTAAAGATCAATAATCATGCACACAACTTGCACACGAAATTATAAAAGATCACATTTGCTCTCACTCTTATATAACTATTCAATTCTTTAAAATAAAATTGCATAAGTTTTCTAAAAATTCATTAATAACATGCATATAAACTATGAAAATGTAATTGCCTACTTTCAATGTTGAATGAAAAACATTCTGTAAATTAGCTTTTGGAAGCCAGTGTATATATGAGATAATTTCTGTAATTTCCATTTCAAAAAGAAAAATTTGGGATTTTTTAACAATTTGTTATTGAGCCAGAAGTGATTAAATAATTATCTCAATTACTAGACTTATATTTAATTACTAAATTTCATTTGCGAGAATCTTAATGATAAAGAAAACGAAAATATAACTCATAGCTAAATAAAACTTGCTAAAAGCAAAGAGTAAAAAGTCATGCAATAATGTCACATAGATATTCTAGTGTTAAACTCAATGACACACACAAGAATCAGAGCTAAACCAATTTATTAACTCAATTCAGAACTGGGAATACAGTAACTGCCAAATCTTCTGCTTTTATTCAAGCAGAGAAAGTTCCAGAATACTCTTCTGGAGACAGTAAGAAAAGTCCAGAACACTTGTCTGGTAAACTAAAGAAATGTCCAGTATCTTCTGAAACATAAAATAAAGGAAAACATAAAATCAAGGAATTAAGTATTTACATATACTATTAATCGCATTTTTTATAGCTGGATTCGAACCCACGTCTCCCGATGATGAGACCAGGGCCATGACCATTCGGTCATGGAGATTCGAGTGTCTTTCTTCAATGCGGCATTGCTCCCTCCTTAGAAGAACAGCGTCTCGATGTTATGACATTTCATTGTGTGGCTCTAGCTCTCGATCGAGACACAGGGACAGTATAAGTTGTCGTGTCTTCACGGGGAGTAGTCTCTTGAGATATGTCTCTTTCCGGAACCTCCATTATTTTATAAGAATGTTGGTCAAATTGTTCTTCTGGGTCAAGGTATGGTCTCATGCGTAAAACGTGGACAACTTCCTTCGGTTTCCGCCTTCTAGAATTAGGATCGAAATCGGCTACTTCCTAATTGACGTCGGACAACCGCCTCAAAACTTGATAAGGGTCGAGGTCTTCTTGAAAAGCTTCTCAGAAAGCCCGTTTTTACGAACTGGAATAAAATTCCACACCAAATCCCTTGGTTCGTATGCCACCATCCGATGTTTGGAGTCATAATGGTGGCGATCTTTCTGCTGAGCGTCGAGAGTTCGTGCACGAGCTAATTGCCTCGATTCTTCTGCCTTATTGATCATATGACTAACTTAATCGTCTTCTAGGCTGAACTCGTTGGGGAAGAGAGGAAACATCGTATCCAACGGAGTTTCAGCTTCTCGCCCATGTAGGAGGTAGAAGGGCGTAAAACCTGTCTTGTCCTGCTTGGCAGTGTTGTAGGCGAATGTGATGAACGGCAATATCTGGTCCCAGTTCTTCTGTTCGACATCAACATACATAGAAAGCATATCTGCTAGCGTTTTGTTGAATCTCTCTGTAAGGCCATTTGTTTAAGGATGATAGGCTGTTGTCATTCGATGAGTGATATTGCACAGTCGATTAATATCGGACACCAGCTTGGACTGAAACACTTACCCACGGTCTGTAATGATAACTCGTGGAGCTCCATGCTTCAGGATTATGTCCTCTAGTAGGAATTTGGCTATTTGTGTAGCTCCCGCCGTCGGTTAAGCTCTGGTGACTGCGTACTGTGTAAATAATCGGTGCATACTACAATTCATTTGTTGCCACCGTCAGAATTTGGAAATCGTCCTAGCAAGTCGATTCTGATGCGATGGAAAGGAGCGGCAGCTGGTGGAATGGTCACGAGATGACCTGGTGGCTTCTGAGGCAGTGCATCACATATCTTGGAACATTTCTGTACAAACCTTGCCAATGGAATCGCTTTCTTATTCTGTCATAAGTCCTGGTGAATCCTAGATGTCCGGCTGTAGGGTCATCATGGAGAGATTCTAGAATACTGAGCCGTAGATGCTTCGAGATCACTGGTAAAAATTTCTTTCCGGACGGATCAAAATTCTTCTAGTAGAAGTCTCCTATAGCGTAACTATAGTAGACGGAATAGCAACTTCCTTGTTCAAAAGGATCATCCTATTTCCCTCTACTGCATCAATAGCTTGAAGGTTCTTACAGCCCAAGACGGTGCCCTTTTTGATAGAACGAGCAGGTACTGTATAATCTTCCAAAGTGAATAAACGGCTGGAGTCTGGAGTTTGAGATTCTCGAATGACGTCTCGCAACAAGAGCTCCGAACGGCCACAATCTATAAAAGTTTGAGAAGCTCCCAAAAAGTCCCAACCAAGGATGATATTTCGTGACTGCATTGTGGCAAAACAATAAATTCAAAAGCTTGAGGTCGGCCATTGATTTCGAGACGAAGTGTATATTTTCCCACTGGTCTCACGTAATTTCCATCGGCGACTTTTAAACGAACATTGTTAGTTGTGGGAAATATAACTTTCTTCAGTAGGCGACAATACTTCTCCGTAATTACAGAAAATGAGGTCCAGAGACCACAAGGGCAGGTACTGGTTCATTGTCGACGATTACTTCTATGTTCTTTCCGGTCATCTTTGTGGCACAATGTTGCGGCATCGGAAGATTTTTGTCACTAGCGGCCTCACCCCCAAGGAAGGTCGCACCGCTTAGTTTTCCTCATTTCTCCGGCTGGAAATAGACTGGATCTTCTAAATGGCGACGAAGATCTATAGCGGCGTGTAGGCGATCGTCCTCGTGATGGGCTGGGAGACAAACTTAGGACTGCTGGTTGGCTGTATTCGTCGGCATAACGTCCCTCATTCGACGGCGGACGGCTGAAATCTCTTCTATTAGCCCGATATGCCTCAAAAATAGCTTTGCGATCTCGGAAGTATCGAACTACATGGCCAGGGTGGCCACAATGGAAAAAGACGGATCTTCTATCAGGGGTGCGCCAGTCATCTGTCTTCGTCTGTGGTTGCTGTGCTACGGGCATAGGTCCTCTGGCAACGTCGGCATAGGTAGGTCGGCTTCTTGCTTTGACCTTTGTCCACTCTGGTGTTGTCTGCGACAAAGGAGCCAAAGCATTTTCCACTTCCTCTCGAACAATGGCTTCAATGCCTTTGTCCTGGAGTTCGGAATCAACTACTTGAGATATAAGGCGCTGGACCTCCTCACGTACTATTTGTCGTACCAATGATACTAGATCCAGTTGCTGGTCAATTGCAGCCATGCCGTTTCGCTGTGCCTTTTGAAAGGCTCCCACATTTGGGAGCCTTTCAAATTTCCTACCCCGGATCCTCTTTTGCTGCATCTCCTCGATCTTTCTACACGATTTAATAAAGTCTTCGGTAGTGGTTATTTCTTTCATCAGTAGTGCCTCGTAAACATTTTCGGCAACTCCTTTCGTCAAATGAGACACTTTCTCTTCTTCTGACATATCTGGTTTGAATTTGTGGGCACAATCCCAACACACTTTGGATGCATGACTGCTTGCTTTCACCAGATTTTTGAGCTCGATACTTTAACTCATCTTCTGCTTTCTTTACATAGTTCTGTGTTTCCCCAAAGGCCTCTTTTAACATTGATTTGAAAACATCCCAGGAAGTCAATTTATCTTCATTATATTCAAACCATTGTTTCGCTGTGCCGTCCAGGAAGAACATATTTGCGAGACAAGTCATGTCATCCCATTTGTTGAATTTTGACACTCTGTCATATGCTTTTAACCATTTGTTTGGGTCCTGACCCACGTCTCCTTTAAATACCGATGGATTCCTGTATTGGGGTTGTGCTGGTGTCAGGGTGACTGGTTTAGTTTCTTGTTCCATAGGTATTTTTCTTGTCTCTCTGCTTGGTGGATAATAAAGCCCAAATTCTGGTTCTAGGCCTTTAAGGCGATCGCTTCTTCGTAAATCAGTTTCCAGGCTGACTGGAATCGTACTCGGCGCCTCCACCAAAGAATGTCACGTAGATATTCTAGTGTTAAACTCAATGACGCACACAAGAAGCAGAGCTAAACCAATTTATTAACTCAACTCAGAACTGGGAATACAGTAACTGCCAAATCTTCTGCTTTTATTCAAGCAGAGAGAGTTCCAGAATACTCTTCTGGGGACAATAAGAAAAATCCAGAACACTTGCCTGGTAAACTAAAGAAATGTCCAGTATCTATCTGAAACATAAAATCAAAGAATTAAGTATTTACATATACTATTAATCGCATTGTCTCTAGCGGGATTCGAACACACGTCTCTCGATCATGAGACCATTGCCATGGCCATTCAGTCATGGAGATTCGACTGTCTGTCTTCAATGCGGCAATATTAATGAATTAATATGAATACTTTTTGAATCAAACCCATAATAGTAATCTCTCTCAAAACATTAAACTACTCACTTGCTGCTTTGCCCATAATTAAATTGAAAAATAAAAAGAAAACTTTTATAAATATCAGTTAACTGTTACCTAAAACACCAATCTTCTTTTAAAGGAAATTCCTTTTTTCACTTTCGAAAAATGCAATAAGGCCATTGTAGATGAAACTTATATTCATTTTTTGTTGCTGGCATAATCTTGTAATTGTCATCAATAACCCACTTTAATTATTTGTTTTTCACACTCTTTTTCGGAACAGATTAGCTTATTAAAAATGCAAGTAATGATCATTTCATGCATCAGATTGTAGTAATTACTATAAATACGTGATAATGGCAGGTTCTAATATAAATTCATGGGAAAGAAATGATTTTTTTGGCTTTTTTCTTTTCTTTGTTATAGTGTAGGTTACAAGAGTTTATATTTTAACAGCCTTGCGTAAGCTTTAGTAACTTCTTAATTATGAAACTTTTTTTCATACGTTGTTTCTTGAAATGATATATTAAGAAATATTTTTTCTTCTTAAATTTAAAAGTTCTTTATAGCCAGATACAATTAATTATCGGATTAAGAAAAGATGAAACACTAAGTTTTAACGTAAGATATTTATGTCTATCTGCATATATGTACAATGAATGCAGTTATAACGTATGGCATCAGTTAACTTTCCATTTTAAAAATTGGACATAAAAAACCGCAATTGTGATTTAACTACAAATGATATTAAAAAGTACAAAATCATGCAAACATGTGTATATCTGTTAATAATATAGATGAATGTAATTGTATGTATGCGCCTATCTCTCGTGTGTTGGAAATCTGCTGACCAAAGCATTAAATTTAGAGTTCCATATATACTTTGTAAGACAGAAATGTGCATCCCAGGAGAGTTTATTTAAAAATTCTAATGTTTAATTAAACACATGACGAGAAGTTTTTGCTTCTTCCGCCGTAATTATTGAAAATATAACAACACAAAATAATTTTTATACCGTCAAAAAATTCTAACAATTATCTTTTAAAGGATATTTGTCGCAGTATAGCCAAGACGGCTCTTGCGCGGCCAGAAAATTAAACCCAAATTAAACTAAAAACTTTTAAATTATACAATTGTTGGGAAGTATATAGATTAAAAAAAGTGTATTTCTTTTGGCTCCTTTTTCATTACTGATATTAATTATATTACCTTATATACGTAATTATTTTATAAAATTCAGTGACTCTCTGACGATATATAGAAGCATTGCTATATATTGCTCAGTTGCTATACAATGGGAAGATGAGATTTAACTGGGATGGATTTTAACAGAATCTTGTATAACTCTTCTGATAAGTAAGACGATGCACTAGTGACAAAATACCAAGCCAAAACCGTATAAATTAAAAAAAGCAAAAAACACATAAATTCATCAAAATATATATATTAAATGTTGATTTATTATATTATAAACTATATTCTTCAGTCATTTAATAAGTTAAATTTACTAATTACATTAAGTTTGTTGAGTTCAATCAACTTTAAAATATTCAACATATTTAAAACTGGTTAAAAGCTGCGCTGAAATATTTAAGAAAAAAAATAGGAATTTGCAAATAAAAATCCAAGATAATATTAGAATTACAGACTGCTCAATCAATAGAATAAAAAATTTAATAAATTGATTATATGTAATCAGATAAAAAAAATTAAAGTTTGAACAAAATTACACTCAAAAATTGATAACAAATAAAAATTTATTTTTCATTTTTCGATCAAAATTCTGATTTAAAAAGCAACTAACCCGACATTGGTAATCAGATGTCCGTCGCCATATTAAATACACCTTATCTCCATAAATGAAAATTGTTTTAAATTAAGATCCAATAAAGATCATCCCGATTGCTTAGCTATACACTTAAATCGAAAAAATTAACTGGTAAAATCGGGTTAGCTGTTGAAACTGGGGGGCTGTTTCAAGATATGTTTGTGGTAATTCTATTAAATGGAAATCAAAGTGAAAAGATGACACATTAAAGGGTAAGGAACTTTCTTCTGAAATTAAAGAAAAATTAATTATTTAATCTCTTCAGTGTCAAGGTTGAGAAATTCTGTAGTGATTTTTCTTTTCACAGATAATGTATAGTGAAATAGAGGTTTAGAAAATGGTGGTGAGACTGAGGCAACTAGTGTTAACATATTTAGAGATCATTTTTTTAGTAAGAGAGAGAGACTGATTAGACAGACGGTGAAGTTTGAATGAATAGACTGTATAGTAAGAATTGGAGATAATGGATAATGGACAGTAATTGGAATTGAAACACTTTGAATTTCAAAAGATAAAAAATATCATCACAATGATCCCTTTATATATATATATATATATATATATATATATATATATATA
>JAPMOR010021575.1:0-16203 GCA_026543865.1 Argiope aurantia
AGCATTAAACAAAATATGAATTAACATTGTTCATTGCCTGAATTTGGAAAAAAAAATGATTATCTACTTCAGCGAAGAAAATAATTGAGCTATTAACTCGGCAGTTTAATTGGTGTAAATATTTTATCTTAAGGTTATATCGCCAAAAATTCAGCGAATTTTTATAGCTACTATAACCGTTCGAGATTCCCTTCCGAGAGGCACCTTGAAATGAGGATGAGATGCTTTTAGCATAGTGGTTGGATCTCTCCACTCTGGAGGGTTTGAGGTTCGACACCCGATTCCACGGATAAAACGTCGTGTAAGGGGTCTGTTGCACGTTAAATCTGTCCTGACCAAACGTCCTCCCGCTGGTGTGGTGTGAAGAGGGGGGTGCCAGCTCAGGTGTCATCATCGTCATCTGACCGCTGTTCAAAATGACGAGGTCCGTCCCAAAATAGCCCAAGTGTTGCTTCAAAAGGGACGTTAATATAACTAAACCAAACCCTTAAATACCAGATTTTTTATTTTTAATTAATAAAATTTGAAATCAATCGAGGAATGGGTGTAGGTAATGCGAAAAAATAAGGTACAATCCTGTATGTTAGGGTAGAGTGTAAAAAAATCAATTTCTTTTATTTTTTAATTGAAGTTTTAACAGAACTTGAAAAATAAAGAAGCAGAGATAACTGCACCAGTACAAATTTTCTCTCAAGATTCGCAATGGAAAAATTTAGTAGAAAAACCAAATTTCTGAAGTCTAGACATGCTTACAAACAGGACGCATTAATTAGTCCACTCTAATTAAATCACATAATATGTCGTGGGTGCAATAAAATCTGCAGTCCTGTTATCAGTTCTTAGCCAAAACATGATAAATGGAAATCGATGAATATTTACAAAATGATGCAATTTTATCAAAAAAGGAATCTAAAAAATGATTCATATATATATGAATTACTCAGAAATAGGGTCCGTTATAATTATAAAATATCTATTTCTAAAAAATTAAATTCCTCCAATTTTCCCCTAAATTCTAAAACGTGTGATTTCTAGCTCGAAATCAACATGTAACGCATGGTTTTAAAACTTTACCTTTATTTGGACATTTGAATGAAGCATTTAAAGGTTATCAGAAATCATAACTGCAGTCTGTAAAATATGAAAGCCAATAAATATTTCAAGGATTTCTTGTCATTTTTTCCCTTCCTATGCAAGTTAAGGATTTGAGACCCAATTTCTTTCAATATCATTGCCATTATTGGCTTTCAAATATATAATTATTATATTTTATTTCAATTTGATGCTCAACAACCAGAATTTTTCCTTTTAACACAGTTTGTAAGTTACAAATATATTTGGATCAAATATGATAATCCTAATAAGTGATTAATTATAAAAATACAACTTATGAATAAAATTTATTTTTTAAAAAAATCTTTTCTTTACTCATATAAAAAAAACAGTTACAGCATATACTTATTTCATAGAAACTTTAATAGGTGTTCCACGAACAAATTTTTATAAATAACTTTTTGAATATGATTCCAAATTAAATAATTTGCTACTTCTTATTATTGTGAACATTTTTATTGAAGTGAGAAGTAATATTCTATAGAACAGACTGCACTATCCAACTTCAATGGCAGACACGCAAAAACTTAAAATATATAGAAACGTAGTAGTTTCCGAAAAATATCGTGTTCTATTTCTAAAAAATAAATATAAAAATAAAATAAGGATAAAAAATCCTAGATATAGAGATCTCGTCTTTTCACTTTCAGAATACATTTCAGCCCAGATAGCGGTCATGATATTTTCAACTTTATTTTCTTACTTACACCCAAGAAACGCAACCCTTGCTTAAAAGTCAAATGTTCAATCATTTCCCCCCAACTCTCCCGATAAAGTACCTCCCCACACGACGGAAACGGCCTACCCGGAACCTATAAAATTTCCAAAGTTGGGCCGCTTTAACAGGAGGTGCAAAAAAAAGGGGGAAAAGGAAGGAAAGAAAGCGAATAGAAAGCTTGGAACGTGATGGACAAGGAAAAGACGCATGCGCAACAAAGTGAAACCACCCGCGCCTCTTTGCGAAATAGCCGGTCA
The DNA here is from genome assembly GCA_026543865.1 of Argiope aurantia. Lineage (NCBI taxonomy): Eukaryota > Metazoa > Arthropoda > Arachnida > Araneae > Araneidae > Argiope > Argiope aurantia. The sequence continues at coordinate 2,089 of JAPMOR010021575.1, forward strand.
TTCGAGTTTCACTGCGTGGCTCGAAAGGTGTGTGGTGAAAACGACTCACAGGGTGACAGACTTGTTTGCACTTGCTGCTTGCCACGCAAAGCGGCTGATTGACTTTGACTTTGGGCGGCGGACAGATTAATAAGTTGTCCCGTTATAAAAAGATTTACAATTCGAAAACTTTAAGGGTTTTCGTATTTCGATGGTCACAGGATGCCGCCAAAATGTAAAAGTTGTTCGTCAAGAGATGGAGGGAAATTAAGGAAAAGATTTTTTAGCACTTTCCTGAAGTTTGTACTTTGCGTCACACTTCTGGTCCTGGCGTTTACATCTCCGTCACAGGGCGGTGGAGGTAAGATTTCATAAATAATCTGTCATAAAAAAATAAATATAAAAGCTAAGAAAAACTTAATCTTCAAAATAATATTGATTTGAAAAATCCGAAGTAACTAAATCATTTGGTGAAAGCGGATTAATTCATTTAAGTTCTATAATTCACAATAGTTGTGCAGGTATTTCTTTTCAACATTTTAACTGAATAATTTAATATTTTAATGTTTATTTTAAAAATGAAAAATATTATTTTTTACCAAAAAATTCTCATGTTTTAAAACAAAACAAAAAAAGCTTTAATGTCTTTTTTAATAAAGCATTTTAAATTAGTTTTTTTCTTCATTATATAAGTTTATTTTCTGAAATAAATTATTTAGTTATTCAAAATTAGAAAACAGTCTTGGTATAAAAAAGTATTGATTTAAAATTTTAGACACGAACTTGATATTGTTTCAACGAATGAAAAAATAAAATATTATCAACAAATTGCTGAAAATTTTAAACAGTATTCCAAGTATCAAATTTAAAGATCTACAAATATATAACATTCATTCCTTTAAAAAATAATTAAAACTTTCCAAAATAATTGCATAAAGCTTTCTTGTATAAATTTAGTAAATAAAGATCTAACGTAACTGAAAACGAAATAAATGTGTAAAATGTTCCTATATAAATTTAGTAAAAAAAGACCTCAGAGAACAGAAAATATCGATATGGGGCTAATGAATAAATATAAAGATTTTTTCCAACAATTTTGTTGAGTATTTCATTTTTTAATCAGATTATGCCTAGTTATGAGTGAAATAACAACATAAATAAAGGGACTCAGAATTGGGAATTATGAGGGGGAAAAATATCCTTTTCTGTTTAAAGAAATTAGATAAAAAAGAATAATAATTTCGTTTTGTAAAGATCAGATTAAATGATAAGTATATTTAATTAGTTAACTGTTCATTTTTTTTATTTTCAATAATAATAATATTTTAAATCAAAATATATTAATATAATGCAATTATTAATATATTTTAACGTATAATTATAATCCGAATTTAGATTTCATCATACAAATTGTTATTGAGGGATCAAATTAATAAATAGCTAATCTTATAGATTTCATTTAAGTTATTATTATGTATTACATTCTCAAATATTTCGTAATTCACTTTTGAAACAATTTTGGAGTTCAATAGATAAAGTTATGCCAAATTTAAACTGAAATTATATAGATTTCTTTAAAATAATATATATATATATATAGTTCTACACAGGTTTAGCATGTATGCATATGACTATTAAAAATGTCTTAAAAAAGTATTATATAATGTTTTTCAGAACTATTGGGTTCTTTTACTTACTTATTTTTGAAAAATATGATGTGTAAATTCTATGAATATTAGATTGAGGGAATTTCGAAACTGCATGCAAGCACAAAATTTATAATAATAAATATCGGCTAATATAAGTATCAAATTTTTATACTATAAATATCAGATATCGTCAGCTTTTATTCTATGCTTCTTAATAAGAGTATTGAATTGCCTGGGTTTCAAATTAATTTACTTCATGATATTTACTTATCAAGTTTAATACAATTTTCTTATGTAAAATAAAGTTTCTGGGAAGAAAATATTCATTAATTTCATTTAGTTTATCAACGTCAGTATTTTCTCTGCTTCTTCTTACAGTAATTACAGAATTTTTACAATGTATATAATTAGGTATGTCTTACTAATGTCTGTAGTTCCTAGAAAAATACAATGATTTTGAATTTGAAAAATATGTTAATAATTTGCTAGTAATTTTTATAGAAGTACTAAGAAATAGAAAAATAATCAAATCTATCTGATAGTAAAAATTAAGATGATTTTCACAAAATTGAAATAGATCATGATAAGCTTATCGCCTCCTTGGAAAATCTTATTCTTTTGAGATGCGTATATAAGATAAATTAACCACATGTTTAGAGATAAAATATATGCAAAGGAAAGAATATGTGACTATGTTTTTCAAACTGGTTACTTTTATATAAAATAATAATTAACGGTTAAATAAATAATTAATAAATAATTAACGGTTTCGCTTATTTTACAAAAGGAAGGTCAGAAATTTTCTGAACTATCAAGGAAATTAAATTAATCTAACTATATTTGACAATTATAATATATCTTAATTTAAGAACTTTCAAATAATTATATATGAAATGATGGTTAATTTACATGCTAACAAAGAATTCCGAAAGTTTAATAACTGTGGCAAGATTTTATGATTATGCCTTTAATCTTAAATAACTTTTTACTCAACAATTAATTTTCTAAAAATATTTAGATTCTAAATAAAAAGATAGAAATAAACAAATAAACTTAAGATTGGAAGTTCAAAAATTTTTATAATGATCTTTTTTATTAGAAACTATTTTTATCTATTAGAAATTGATTTTTTTTATTAGAATTCAATCTTATTAACTTTAAACAGATCACCACTTAACCCTTTTTAAAGAATGATAAAATTTTGAACGGTTTTTTAATCAAGTACTAAAATGTAATTTAAAATTACATATTATTTAATTATGATATTACATTTCACATTTGCTATGTAATTCATGCATATGAAGAAGTTAATTCAATAAAGAAAAATCATAGTCTTGTGCAAAAAATTTTCATGGTTAAGTGCTTTGAAATTTCAATAATGACTAAAACATAAGGTTTTCATCATTATTCTAAATACCTCATAAAAACGGTTAATAAAACTAAGAACATTTCCATCTTTACATATTAATTCCTCTTGCAGTTTGCTTTATGCTGTACATTTCAGCTGACATGGAATTAAGATCGATTATTAATGCTATAAAATGCATTTGATAATTAAAATTTTTATTAATTAAAACAATCATAATTTGAAGAAAAATATTTTCAGTTACCTCAGGTAATGCCAACCTAAAAATATATCATTTTTCGTATGAAGTTATTATTAAAAAAATAATAATTTATGAATATCTGGATTCGATATACAGTTAATAAGAAACATTTTGCTTTCAGTATCAAATAAAGAAATACGATAACATTCCTTTTCAAAAGTAAAATAATAATTAGTTTGAAGATTACGAAATTTATCTTAACAGTGCAGTAAATAAACACTAATTACTTATTAAAATTGTATAATTAATAAAAACATATTAATTAGATATTCACTTCATAATGAGGATATTGCACCTAAACACATTAATCTAAGTATTTAGCCAATCATTTCATAAAATAAAATGTTTATGAATTTTCCAGTATATATTTAATTAGCTTTCATCTGAAAAATAATTCTAATAATGAAAAACATTTACTAAACCTAGGGATATATAATATTATAAATAAACATAATTTAATTAGTTTTATTAGATAACTAATACATTGTAAACTGTGCACACTAATTAATCTCTTTAGAAAAATTAATCAATAACATCCGTTATAGACAGAAGATATTTATATCTTAGAATAATTTTGGAGAAAATTATTAAAAATTAAATTTTTTTTCAATAATAAGTTTCAAAAAAAATTCTTTAATGCGACAAAATTCTTTAATGCGAAATTAAATGAAAATCCTAATTTAATTTTAACAGCCATATGAAACTTTTGACTTGCATATAAATCTAATTCGAAAACAACTGAATGAAAAATTTAAAGTAACCTTTTTATTTGTCTTATGAATGATATTGTAAGGGAGAATGACATTACGGTTTATAATTATTAATAATCAAGGCTGGCGTCCAGAAAAAAATCCTGTATGTTATTTATAAGGAGGCTATTATTACTGTAAAACAGAAAATATCTCGTAATGTCCTGAAAAAAAGGGGGATGGAGGGACACTACAACCCAGCGTTTAGTATCGCATCTTAACAGAACTAGTTTTGATAGAAATGGCCTAAAAGGAAATATTTGTTCAGATTGAGAAAATTATTAACCGAGTTTATTAATAGGGTTAATTAATCAATGTCTCTTATTTTATTGTTACATCCATAATTTATTTTTGGCTGATAGCTGCGCATCATGAAATAACCTACAAAAATTTGCAATTTTGTGATGAAAATGGCCAAGAACTAAGGTTTCAAAAGTGTCCCTTGTTAAAGGAATTTTAGATACTTTGTGCAATATCTCAGAGACAGTAATGTAATTCTCAATTTTTTTAGCTCAATAAAAGGACCTAATTTTATTAGACAAGGGGATAAAATACATTTATAAATAAAACCAATTTTATTTTTAGAGATTTTTAAATATATATATATATATATATATATATAAGAAAAAAATTAAATGTAACAAATTAAAATTTTTACAGAACAAGAAAACAGAAATTTCAGAATCCTAAGAATTCTGGGTATATATATATAATATGTTTTGAAATATTTACAAAAGTGCTACAAAATTCCCACTGTCGAGTGGAAACATCTTGACGCACCTACTTACTGAAGGTCTATATATTAGTTATAATTAATACTACTCATCATAAAATCTTCTCAACGTAATGCATGAGATTTAATTACCTTTATAAAATCGCCATTGAACAATTACCAGATCAGATAATTTTAATATAAAATGGGATTTTCTTTTTTTATAAAAAAATAATTCTTTTATCATTTGCTATCAAAAATTTAGAAAATTAAGAAAAATTTCATATTAGAAGAAAGAATAAATTAAGTGGCCGTATTGCGACTTTTAATAAATCATTCATATATTATTACGTTCCTTTCTTTCTTAAAATTTACTTAAGAATTACTAGATATGGATGTAATTCATATTTATGAACTTTCAAGAAAATTACATAAATGAAACACTTTAGATTTGAAACATCGTCTTATCGGCATATGAAAGATACTATTGAGAAGTACTATTTATAAAGGATTAAAAGATTCATTATTTATATTTATTTAAGAGGCTATATTATTCAGAATTCTTGCTTGATCTTATAGGTTTAAAGAACTATGCAAATTAGAATGGAGATCAAATGATTAAAGGAATTTAATCATTGAATCTAGTTAATGGTCAACAAATTATCACAATATTTGAGGTAAAAAAATTATCTTTGGATTTTCTGACCAAGAAATAAATGTACAAACAAACACTATTATAGATAGCTTATGTTTAGAAATTTAAGAAACAGATATCAGATGTGGTTTCCATCAAACTCTTATTGAGTTGAGGTTTTATGATAATTTTCCTCCATTATAAAGCAAATGTAGCTTTCATTTCTAGCAAATGTCTTCACTTTTATGTTCATTCAGAGGCTCATTCAGTCATTTATTTTTAATGAATCTCTCGTTTTATATAATAAAAAAATTCTTTGTTTTTATTCATACTAATTTTTGCTATGTGTGATTAGCAATGACAAATTACTGGTCATACACATACAAACTACCCAGGAATCTCCTGTTCTTATATAAACATTATTGCCAAAATATAAATTAAATAAAATTTTAAAAAGATAAAATTTATCGCCTTAAATCAAAAGTTTTTTTTAACTCGCCCATGATGAATTCATAGTTCACTTCTGATACAAGTCTGTTACTGTATTCTTTATGATGCTTCTTTATATTGGGTCTGGCGTCTGTATTCGAATTTCAACTGAAAGTTCTAATATAGCAAAGTTCGAGTGTGAATTGATGGTTGCTTATTCTCATACATATCTTTTCTGTACTGTAGATGAATACTGTTGTCAAATATTCTAAAAAAAGAAATAACATTTTTGCTATATTGTAGTAATAAAAATACACTTTACGGATTTTAACAGATTCAATTGAAAATTCAATACAGGAGGACAGTTTTAATTTGAAATACCTATATAACAAATTTTATATATTTTGGTTTCTGAATTCCAAAGCAATAATGTTTGAACGCTCAGGAAACGACATACTAAAGACAGACAGACAATCAATCATTTGGTAGAGCATTTCCAGAAAACCAATTATATTTTTTAATTTTATTATATAACCACATGCCACCCACTTATCCTTATTTTGAGCTATTATATGTACATTCACATAGTTTGACAGACAAACATAGCGACTTTTTTTGTTCAGATTTTTGATCAAAACTTGATACTTTCTATATTATTTGTTTAAAAACAAATGGAAAATTTTGTTTCCTCAATTGGTATCATTTTTAACATGCGTATAATTTAAAATAATTCTAAAGTTTTTTTTTCTTTATGGAGATATAAAACATAAAGTTACAGTAAATACACGGAATAAATTTTTTCCGACTAATAAAATTATTTTTTTAAATTGTATGTTATAAAAATAATTAAAAATTTAATTCCAGCAAAATAAAGGGAAAAAATATGTTAATTCCAGTGATGAATTGTTTCGTCGTCATAATTATTAACTTTATACATTTATTATAAACAGATGACAACAATATTATGTTATCCAGAAAATTTATATTTCTTTTTGTAATTTAAAATCCTAAAATCATCTATTCTATTGATTTGATTCAAATTTCGTTACAGTATTGTTTATATTTTAAGAACAATCTCGAATTTTGGTACGTGATTAAATATGCATAGAGAAAAAGATGCATCATAAAAGACACCCGATTAAAAATTTTCGATTCTATAATGAGAAAATTCCGAGATAATTAACTATGTTAGTTATTTCTGTCAATCGTATTTCGATTTGTATAAACATACTCCTTTCAGACATTTCCTTTGATGCTAGTTTTTTTGAAAATGCAATAATTTTTGCCCGTTAAAATTATTTAATAATTGTGTATGGTGCACTTACAAGTAATTGACCATGCAATGTGTCTATAAGTTATCATTATAACATTATTCTTATTATTTAAGTTCACCTTCATACCTTTTTAGATGCAATAAGGCTACTTATAAACATTATTCCTTACTTTAAAAATAAATTAAAATAAACTACTTATAAACATATATTTCCTCCCTTTAAAAAAAGTTCAAATAATTGGCAACTATTCTAGTCTCATACAAGACAGCCTTTTTTTATTTGAAAAAAAGGTGTTATCCGTGCCTTAACAATAGGGAAAAAAATTATACATTTCTATGATTGTCGAAAAAAAGAATGTGCTGTATAAATAAGGTTTGTGGAAGAAAAACATCTTAGACTAGATTCTTAAAAAATGCAAATTATTTTGGAAGGAGGTAAAAATATTTCTGTAATTCATATCTCTATAAGATACACTTGCACGAATAAGAAGAATTTTACTTTATGAATATTGTTGACAAAAAAGGAAAGTATTCTTTCATCAATTTCAATATTATGCAAATTATTAAAGAACAATGGTTATTTTCAGATTTCTCTTTCTTTTATCTCTTTAGATTCATATTTTTAGACGAACGGACTTCATTCTGTGTCATCTATTATTTTGTTTATCATAGAACAAATTCAAAAAAGCTATAGTATATATACTGTAGTATAAAAGCTATAGTATAACTCTGAAACATCGAATTTTCTTTTTATAAAATATTGTTATTTCACATTTCAAAAGAAATACAGAAAAATTTTGCAAATGTCTAGAAAATCTCGCTGACAATCGTTACTCATTTTTGTTCAGAAACAATAAATAAATTTTATCAATTTTTTACCTATCTTTTGAAGAGTGAGTAATTGATTTGACGAATGGCGTTCATTTTGAAGACTTATTAACGTTTTGCAAGTAAATTTTTCCAACAATGTATAGGCCGCGGTGGCCTGGTGGTAAGCTCTCGGCTTCGGAACCGGAGGGTTTCAGGTTCGAGTCCCGATTCCACCGAAGAACCGTCGTGTAAGGGGTTCTGTTGCACGTTAAATCCGTCCTGACCAAACGTCCTCCCGCTGGTGTGGTGTGGAGAGGGGGGTGCAAACTCAGGTGTCGTTCTCGTCATCTGACCGCGGTTCAAAATTACGAGGTCCGTCCCAAAATAACCCAAGTGTTGTTTCAAACTGGACGTTAATATAACTAAACCTAAACCTACTATGTATAATAACTCTTGAAATCTTTTGTATTCAAAAGGGGTTTTTTCGGTAGTTAATATTAGTTGTTAGCTATTTTCATTTGAAATTCAGCATATATATATTTTCAGAACTTTAAGAAGTTTCTTTAATTTGTTTAAGAAAAAAAATGCATTACTGCTATTGAAACCCTTTTAATTTCGAAATAAATAATGACTCGTATTGAATAGAGGAATAAAAAAATTTAAAATGCTGTTAACGATAGGGAAATATGTATGATGCAATTGAATAATGCAAACTATCAAACATTTTGTATAAAAATTATCTTTATTTACTTGAGTTTGTTTCACACTATTTAAATACTGGTAAAATTAATTAAACATTCTGAACAGATTTAATTTGAATTTTTTGTTTGAAAAACATATCAAGTTATCTAAAAATATGCAGCATCTAACAAAAATTTATTTTTGTATAAAAATAAAAAAAACTTTAATTAAAAAAATTGGATTGTTTAGAATTTTTTATTGATTTTATTATAATGATAAAATACTTAGAATCAAATTACATATACTGAAAAAGCGAAAGAAAATAAATTATCGTAAATATAAACACTCTCATGTTAGCTGCTATTAATAATGTTTACATTTCATATCGCATTTATTAACTTTTCTGCTCCTAAGGTTTAATAATACTTCATTTCAGAAATTAATGTTTCAATCCTGTAAAATCATGAATCAGATAAACTGACCTGTTTGTCATATTAGGGGATTGAAGTAATGTTCTATTGAAAACCCAGTGTATATGCTAAACCAGTTTATATTAAGTTTGACACTTGCAATCCATCCACCCATTGGTTCGATGTATAAGACTGTAATGGAGACTACTAGCTGCAATAGTATCAATGTCAATCACTCAACTGATTGAAAAGTATTAAGTTCGTTCCAATGCAATTAGTAATTTTATTATTAATTCATGTTAAGAAACTTAACTAATCCATGTTAAGAAATTACTACACACGTTTTTGCATTTTTATTTGCTAATAAATTTATTAATTAAGAAATATAACAGCTTTTATATTCCATATTTTACTTAAAGTAATTATTATATGCATTTTCTTTTTCATTTTTCTTGTTGTTTGACATCAAAGTTACTAAAGAAAAATCGTATGAAAATTATAATAGTCACCGGAAAATGTCACCCTTCAAGTTCAATTAAAATACCCATTTTCGATCTTCTTGAACAAAACATAAAAAGAATTACTTATAAAAATTAACTCCTAAATAGAAGAAAATGAATGCAAATTTTTAGTACACCATCTTAACACCACTATCTAGGATTTTTTGAAAGTTTGTGAATTAGTGATGTGAGAATGTAAAGTCACAAAATCATATGGTGGATTAATGAATATTAGACATAATTTACTTTTACCAGATAGTCGCCTAAAAATATCACTTCAGAAGTTAAATTTTAAAAAAATCGATCTTTTTGTGTTAACAATTAAAAAAACAAACACAATGTTTATAAAAATGAATTCAAAAATAGAATAGATGAGTGCAATTTAATGTAAAATTTTTACATTAGCCCTAGAGTTTTTGCAATTCCTGGATGAAATTTGACTACTGCATGTGAACATGTAAAGTCAAAAAAAAAATGATAGATTAATGAATATTAGGCATAATTTATTTTTCCAGATATAATTTAATTTTAGAAAACATCTTTTTACTGATTGTTTATCTATCATCTTAGATTCATTAATCTATTTTTCTGCCTTTAAATACGGTGTCTCAAAACCACACACAAATAAGAAGTTATTTATAATACACATATTTGTGCTTTAATCAAATTTTTTCCTAGATTTGACTAAAATGAATCTGAAAAACGTTATTTTTCAGCAACCGAAAGAAAAAAAAATCTAAATACTAGCCGATATCTCCAATAAAACAAAACCCTTAAAATTGAGGAATCATCAAATTATATCATAATTAATATTTATTATCTTTAGTTTTTTTAAATTTTAATTGAAATTAAATAATATTTTTAAGCAAGATCGTAACTAGATATTTTACAAATTAAAAAGAAAGTTATTTATCTTATTGATATTTCTAATCAAGATTCAAGTAAAGAAAAGAAATATGTTTTAGATATTTATACACTCGAAAAGACAACTTCATATTATACGATTCGTATTTATTTTTGCAGGAAAAAAACAAGTTGAATTACACTAGTTATAAAAGCATGTATCAAGTTACATAAGACAAAGTGTAAAGGATCATTTTTTCTAGAAAACTTGAAACTAGACAAACGGAAATTACTGCTTTCTTTCTAGTCGCACTAAATTCTACTTACTTTTTGAAGGTCTGCCTCTTTATCTTGCAGTCAGAAATGTGATTCCTCCTCATCATTTCCCAAAAGTTCAGAAAAAAAATGTTTTAGTATGAATTTTACCCTGCTTCATTTCTTCTTTTTTTTTCGGTTCCTAAGGCTACTTTATGTAAGGTAAAACCGTTTCTTTTGAATTTTTAGGATTTAAATTGGCATATGATAGATACTTATTTAGATAATGTTTTCTTATTTCGTTTCTTTCTTTCCTTTTCCTTCGGGATTTTTAGGAGGAATTCTCTATTATGATTTTAAAAAGAATAGGAAAAGTAGCATACAATCATGAAGCATACTTCCACTACATAAATAAATGATGACTTCAATTTTCTTAAAATGTTAATAAATTAAAAATAAAGTTTAAAAAGTATATTACTTACAAATGATTTTCGGTATACAAGTTTTAGTATATTTTGGCTTTTTTTATAATATTTATTTGGTATCTTTCGTTGTTCCTTTTATATGGTTTATTAATAGAACCTGCAGATCATTAAAATCACAACCACAATAACGTAAAATAAAATTAAAAACAAAAGTAAAAAATATTATTGAATTTCCATATTTATTTATATACATTTTTTATGAAAATAACACAGCACACAGATGAAATTCGAAGCATTAAATGAAAGTGAAGATTTTATTTAAACATGTAGTGAATTAAAAAGTTTGCTAAGAATGCATAACATAATTAAGAGGGAAAAGATTAGTTTAAAAAAAGTATTTTAAATCAATGAAAAATACATTGCAAGTAGCTATAGATATGTAAAATATTAATGAATATTGAATTTACTTTTAAATTATATTTTCAATCAATAAATTGGAAATGAATATTCGAAAATGTCTGTTTTAATAAGATTTCTTTATTAAAAAACATTTTATTTTTTATGCCGCATTATATATATATATATATATATAATATTAACTAAGCAAAATATGAGATATTTCAATGCTTCTAAAATGCAAATAATATAGTCATTAAATAAGGATAAAATGAGATACTGTAGGATGTCGATTGGAATATAATGATAAAAATAAAGTGCATTGGAGGAAAATACATGTTTTATAATCAGTTAGAATCCACTTCAGTTTGTTTAATGGAAGCCTTTTAACTAGAAGTAATTTTTTTTGTTGCATTTAAATTAAAGACTCCGCTCGGTATCTAACAAATAAATCTTCATTTTGTTTGCCGCTGTTGTTTCGTCTAATAAATCTTATGTGACACTGTATCTTATTCCCCAAAGGTGCGATTTTTGATTCCATCTATTAGCAAGAATAAACAAACGATCCACTGGGAAGAATGAAAACTATATTTTATCTCGGTTTATTTTGAATTTCCATTTTCAATAGCTTTATTTTAAGAAATTGTTCGTCTGTTTCATGTAAAATGAAATTTTGAAATATTATTTGGGAATTATTCGGATATATTATCTCTTTACAGAAGAACGTATCAAAATATATATTTCTGTTTTTAATCAGTCTACAAAGTATTAAATTATGGGCTCTGAATTTTCTTGTTTCATTTTTGGCAACAAAACACATTAATTTATAAATAGAATAAAATACTCTTTCACAAATTTTCCTTGCAATTAAATAACATGTTTAAAATTGGTTTTTTTTGGAAAGTAAAATGTAGATTATTTAAAATACAATTACAATTTAAAACGCAATTTATTATTTATTTTATGAATAAATTAAAGATAATTTAAAATTAAGAAAAGAAAGTTATCTAGATTGAAGAGTGATCTGTGTAAAAATTATTTGTAATTTTAGTTTTATCCTGCAAATAATAGGATGTCAAGCTAAATAAATAAATTATATTCTGTGCAAAGAATACTTTCTGTATGCCAAATTAGGGTCTTAATTTATCAGAACTTATTACTTTATTAAATAATAAGTCTATTGAGTTATTAGTTCTGTTATGTCTAATAATTATCTTAATTTATTGGAACTTATTATTTTATCTAATTGCCAAAACACGAATTCTGAAGAACATATTTTTATTATTCTCCAAATGTAATTAATTGTCTTTAAAAGTGGAAATACTTCCTCCACATTTTTCCTTTTCAAAAAATAAAAAAACAACTACTAGTTTTAAAGTAAATTCATCCAAGCTCTTAAAACGATGTTTTTCATTCGTTTTCTTTAAAAAACTTTTACATTTGTGATAGTTACTATTTCAATACATTTAAATAATGAAATAATAACTTAAATAACTTATTATTGTTGCTTGATACTTAAATTAAGTTTAGAAAACTTTACAGAATTAATTTTTTCAAAAATATTAAAGTGGCTGCAATTAATTTTTTAAGGATAATAAACTTTTAAACTTTTTCTTCAGTTTCGATGCTACTGTCTCAGAAAGACAAATCATTTGAAACCATCAAATCAATAGTCTGAGTAAGGGATATAAAATAAATCACAGTTTGATTGATTTCGGCAGTACACGAATCCTTTTACAGATAAATTTGTTAAATAAAAGCATCTTGTTTATTTTTTAAAAATATAATTAAAAATTATATTCATTTGCTTGAGAAATCTTTTTAGATATTGTGTATCTTTTCATCTGTATTTATATTTCTTTTAGATATATTATATTCTTGAAAGTCCTGCCTAGAATAATACCTTTTATTTTATTCTATAATAATTATATTCATTATTTATTTTAGTAGAATAAATATTGACAATAGTACTTCTTGAAAATCATTGATATTTTCTTTGAGACACACAATGTCCTTTAGATGATTATTGCAAATGAATTTATTTTGTTAAATATAAAATAAAAAATTATACAATCAATGGTTACTAATAAAATTTAGAAAATTATTTCACTTTAGATGATTATCTACAGCTCATTTATAGCTTTATTTTTCTCATGGATAAAGTATATATTCATGAGGTATACTTAACTGCTCCAAAAATAATCAGGATGAAATTACAGAAAATATTTTTAGAAGTAACTTGCCAGAGCATCTGAGTGGAAATGATAAAAAAAAGCTTGAAATGTAAATATTTGGGGGATTTCTTTTACTTAACAATTTTAATTTCTTTAAGCAAACAATCTTAAGACATTATGCCTTCTGGATTTTTTATAAAGAAAGAAAATAAAGAAGATGAAAAAAAACCATAATATTTTTATCAGCGTACAAATACATATTCATTCAAAAGACTTCTTTATAGAAGAATATAAACCGCACTCTAATATATTATTTCTTAAAAAATATTATTCATTAAAAACTGCAAATTTAATGGCATATGTTTTTTTTATTACAAGAAATAATTCCTGCAGAGAAAATAAAATACATAAATTTTATTTATCATTATTTGTGTATAGTTATGCAACAATAATCCAAATCTAGAATAACATCTTCATATTCATTTTCTATCGGCCGTAATACGGAAAATATTCTGAATTTCTAATTATATAGATTTATCGTAACAATATTCTAGTCTAATGCAAAGAATAACTTAAGATGGATAGAAAA
>JAPMOR010021581.1:0-19017 GCA_026543865.1 Argiope aurantia
TCGACGAATGCGTAATCCAATAGTCATATGATTCTTTAAAACCGGTTCAAGCTGGTTTTTCACGAAAAGAAATTCTGGCATAGAGAACCAAATTTTAGAACTCGATTGATTTAGAGATGGTCGAAAACCCTTGCTTTTCTAAATGTCGGTGATTTCGAAATACGAGTCATGTGAGTACAGGATGTATTTCTGTCTGATTAATACCATGTGACAAAAAAAATAATGTTCTCACATGATAACTTGAAATTTCTGATAGCAAATTTCAATTTTTTGTTGATTTGTACACAATATTTTTTTATGTATTTATTTATTTTGTTCAAAATCTATCAGTGCAATGATACTCCGATATCACATTGATTCTGAGAGTTCAATTCAATGCATGCGACCAACAAAACACTTTAGGAACCACCGAAATAAAAAGCCCATCAAGCTAGAACCATAATTCATCCAACTTTCCCCCCACCAATGAAAACATCTCTTCCTCTTCAAAAAAAGCGGGGGCAGAGCCAGTTACTTTTCGATATCGTCATCTCAAAACGATTGATGGTCGGAGCTTCTTGTAGAAGCAAGGGAGTGAAGGTAAGGGGGGAGAGAGGAGAAATAACGTCAATCCGAAAAGATCTTGTCAAATCTCCCTCTCCAGACGACTTTTTACTTTTCTTCTCTGTGCCTCACCCTCCACCATCGTGCCTGAAGGAGGGCGTCCCCCTTCTTTGCCGGGTACCATTTCCCATCTGTTGCTCCATTTCAATCTCCTCGAGAGGTTATTTCGATTGGAGGAGACTTATTCCGGAATCAAATCTTTGACTTGGACCTCTTCCAGTCTGACGATGGGGATTGGGAGCCAGGGTAGAAGCAAACCGGGAGTTTTCTCCGGGAAATGGGGTTCTTTCATTATGCATATTTACAAACATTCATCTTGCTTGTCTTACGCTGGCCTTTTTGAGGATTGCTACTTTAACAATTTTTATTTAAGTTCCATACAGCTTTGGAACTACTCGTTCAGGGATTATCTTATTACGATTTTATTTGAATGTTGACTAGTTTCGTCCGATAATCAGTTAATTCGCCGGGATTATTGACTGCATTTAATTGTCAATATCTGAATAACCAAGCTTCACTAGATTTTTTTTGAAAGATCGTACTTTTATTTCAGAGAAAATATTTAGATACGAATCACATACTTATTCCATATGAATACTTTTCAATCTCACCTACATATGAGCTGATCATTCAAATAAAAAAAAATCACGAATGCACTTAGTTTAACATGTTATTCGAAACAATCTGTCGTATTAGACTATTCAATTTACATTCTTTTCTATTATTACTTTTGAATTATACTTTTGAATTTACACTCAGTTTTAACATAATGAAATTGGGTCCCAAATGGGCGCTATATGACATTATCAACATAAGAGCAGAAAGAAAAAGGTTCTAATAGTTATAAAAAAAATATGTGTGTATTGTGTGTGTGTGTTGTGTTTGTGTGTGCATTGTGTGTGTGTGTGTTGTGTGTGTGTATTGTTTGTGTTGTGTGTGTGTGTGTGTGTGTACTGTGTGTGTGTATTATGTGTGTGTATTGTGTGTGTGTAGTGTGTGTGTGTGTGTGTGTATTGTGTGTGTGTGTATATTGTTTGTGTGTGTGTACTGTGTGTGTGTATTGTGTGTGTGTGTATTGTTTGTGTGTGTGTGTACTGTGTGTGTGTATTGTGTGTGTATATTGTGTGTGTGTGTATTGTGTGTGTGTGTGTTGTGTGTGTGTGTGTTTAAAATCGTGTATTTTTCAGGAAAGACACATATATAGATAAACGTAAAAAACAAAAATATGAAATGCAAATATATAAGTAAAAAAATAAAAAAATAAGTACGACACGAACCGAAAATCCGCAACAGATGCGTAATTTATATTCTTCTGGCCACTATACTGCTATGCCAACACTTCGGATCGGAAATTGAATATACTTATTCCAATAGTTCATTATAAAAAATGATTTTTTTTTGTGTGCGTGTAAAATCGTGTTTTTTCAGGAAGATGCGTATATGCTTGCATAGATAAACTTAAAAAGCAAAACCTTACGAGGGGAGTGTCCAAAATATAAATTCGGTTTTCTGGTACTTCTGCATCAACCGCATTTCAACAATCAATCGCCAAAAAAAAGCTCCAAAAGTCGCATGCTAATAGGGTCTTTCGTAATTATTGTTCGTAATTAATAATTAATAATTGTTTCGTAATTACTATTAACGCCGTATAATTAATAATACATAAATACATCCATTGGAAATTATGCGAAAAAGTTTTGGACAGACCACTCCTGCTGATTTATTATGGTAACTAACTGATACAGAGTACTAACGAATGAAAATAATTACTCTCTCCCTACTTTCTTGCATACTTTATAATCTGATTATCTTTTAGTTAGATTAAACAGCAATTTTTAAATCACTCTAAACATAATAGATATATTTATTGATAATGGAGGAAAACAAGAATAGATAAAGGAAAAATTGCACAGAATTGAATTGGTATATATAATTGAATTGGTATATATATATTGGTATATATATCATTGAATAAGTAAAATCTTGAATTTTAAGAAAATATAAAAATTTTATCTTGTGGAATAATTTTCTCAAAAATCTTTGAGTAAAAAACGACAAGATTTTGATTAATTTCTAATTAATAAATTAATTAAAGTTTGCTATCTGAAAATTTGACAGTATTCTTTCTCCTGTTTTAAATAAACGGTGCGCAAAGTTTGATTGAATTCAACGCAGTTGTTTAAGCAGTAACGTGGGACATATGTTCAACCCTAATGATAAAACAAAAATACTTTGAGCTAAAGAAATGAAATTTGGTTTGTGTTATTCACACCAAATTTTTATATTTCTGTCAGATTTTTAACGCAATAACAGAAATATTTTGGTTCTGCTGCACAGATATAGATGAACACTCTAACTACAAAACTGCTACATGGATAAAATTTGACACACATATTTCCTGTCTAATATCTAATTAATTTTAACAAAATCCATCAAAAGTAGACAATCTGTCGGTCCATCCTTTTTCATGCAGATAAACATGATCACTTAAAAATGCAATGAATTAATTAAATTAAATTCGGTTCACGGTTTAAGTATATAAAACACAGATTTTTACTATTTCATCTACAGCAAATCCGTTTCAAATATTGGTCAAATTCAATTGTTTCAATTGTTGGTTAAATAAATGATCTAAATAAATGAAATTTTGTATATGATCTTGAGACTAAAATTGTAATACTTTATCAAAATTTGAGTTCAATCGAGCGAAAAATGGCCTTCAAAATGTATATCTAGTTTTCTTTGTAAGGAAGTTTCAGTTTAGTTTAGTTATATTAACATCAAGTTGTAAAGCAACACTAGAGCTATTTTCGGACAATCCTGGTAATTTTGACCCGCGGTCAAATGACGAGAACGACATCAGAGCTGCCGTCTGCCCCTCTCCAAACCAGCGGGAGGACGCTTGGCCCTGGCGGATTTGGCTTGCAACAGACCCCCACAAACGACGATTCTTCGATGGAATCGGGTCTCAAACCTGAAACCCTACGCCTCAAGGGGTGAGATCTTACCACCAGGCCTCTTGCAAGGAAGTGCATAAGTCTCGTTGTTTTGAATTATGAAAATAAAGAAATTGACACTCGCGATATCCATAAGGCCACGGTCCATAAATTTATTTTGGGGAATGGTGTCAGTGAAATTTATTTGAGAGTATGCGGGAAAGTTTCAGAAAGACCATACCTAATGGTTTTAATTTAAAGCAATATTTTGTAAACCTTGAGTATATGTTACAGAAATGCATATTATGGAAGTTGATTCATTTATGTGTGATCAATCTTAATTAAAAACTCTAACAACTAAACTTTTTAGAAAGCATGCCATACTTTCAATCCCCAATCGTTCGAATAATTCAGATTCTTTTCTATTAGAACGCAGAACAAGTAAATTAACTAAACATGAAGAACTCCCTCACCTTCTCCTATTCCTCTATATTTATTAAATACAACAGTCCCATTGCTTAATGCAAATTCCAGTCTTCGCAATTGTCGAAAAGTTACAAAAAAAAAGTAAATTATTGACTTACAAATTAATCCTAAACTTCTCAACGTAATCTATTTCCCTCACAAAAAGATATAAAATCTGCAGGCATTTAATTACTTAGGAAAGGCCTCTCCCATTTTCTCAGGGTTTAATTGCCAGAATAATCGAATTCCTGCTGAATAACCCCAAGTATTATTGCCTTTCCCACCCCCAATCAAACACTTTACATAAAACAATCATGAGAAACAAACGATAAAAAAATAACAACCCCCTCTCCGCATTCAATTAAATAAAAATTTTAATAAACGAGTCAACGGGTCTCGGGGGATGCATTGTGGGAAAACAATAACTCTCATTTCCCATTGTGTTCCAAGAGGTTCGAAAAGACGCGCAAATTCGAAACGGGTGTCTGTAACCTAGGAAACCAGGAACTTCGCAGCTGAGACCAGCCCTTTAGGAATGAGGGAGGACGAGATATGGGAGTGATAAACGGGGGTGGCTCACTTCATAGAGTCGTTTGCATGACACAAACCGTGACCAGAGGTCCCGATAGTCAAATTTTCCTCTTCCGAAATCGTTTGGTAGAATGAAATATTTTTTGAGCGTTATAGCTAAAAGAGAGAAAACACTTTTGTTTGAAAAAACATATATTCCTTTCCCTCATTTTGTGAATGCATATGCAGATTTTTTTTATTTATTTATTTATTTATTTAGTTTTTGTTTCTAGAAACTGTGTTGGAATTTGAAAAGAGGAAAGAGTTAAAATGCTGGATGTTGAATATTATGACTGAATTTTCTTAAACATTTAAATAAGGAAAATAAGAAGAAGAAAAAACTTTTTAAAGTAAATTTTTATTTGTGTAATAAAAGGGTAGAAGAAGTGTTTTTTTTTTCATTAAAAAACTCTTAACATGTCATTTGTTTATATAAATTTCTAAATAAATTGAAATTGTATCATTGCAGTATATAATCGTCGACGGCAGTCTGTAACTCTGGAAAGAGTTAACATACTAACATACATCCTGCCTTTTGATCTGTGACATAACCACAAACTACTCCGACCCGCCGGAAGACACACAGAGAAACTTGAATGACCGGACCGCCGCAACAGCAACACTGGCGGGAACTATGGTTGAATCCTAACGGCCATCACCGGCCACGGTACAACCTTGCCCGTGAGAAGTACACCCCGTCATCGATAGGATGTAGCCAACCCCTATCTCTTTTCTGTACCAAACAGGAAGGTGAGGACGAAACACTATACCGGAAGTTTCTCGTCCTCAATTACATGGGACAGGCATTGGTACTAATCTGTACCATAATCGGATTCCAAATTCCATCTTCTGCTTTGGAGTCTAGTAACTAAGATAAATTTTTTATGTTTAATTTGACCGATATATAAATGTCCAAATAAATCTAAGGATTAAAAAAACAGCAAAGGTCAAGAAGCTGAGGTCTGCATTATTTTAGTATTTTATATTTCTAACGAGTCATTTATTATTCCTATTCCCATCGAGAACCAAATTGAAAGTTATTACTAATATTTTCTTTCGGTATGTTTTTCTGCGCATTTTTTCCCTGTTAGTGGATCTCTATTTGTTTTGATCTGATTCGTTCGTGAAAATGTTATGAGAGAAAACAAACTTCTCCTAGAAATTACAGAAAACTCCATTGAGAGAAAACAAACATCTCATGTAACTATATATTCACATCTACATACTGCAAATAATATATTTTTTTTTAATTTTTCACCTCTGCCAATGAATGGATTCGGTTTAAAATTTAACAGAAATCTATAATTTTATTGCTATGTCCATGTACCAAATTTCATACGACAGGACCTAAGAATTTTTGAGCTATCTAATCCCCCGACACGTAAATATACGTGGACATCTTCAATTTGAATTTTTGAAAGTTTACAATATTTTCTCTTCGTATACTTTGCAGAAGATTACACCTCAATCACACCTGTTGCACCTCAATTGATAAGTAATTGAGGTGCAGCATTAATCAATAACTATTCCGGTTCTTAGGTTTGGTTGGTTTGGTTTGGTTATATTAACGTCCCGTTTTGAAGCAACACTAGGGCTATTTTGGGACGGACCTCGTAATTTTGAACCACGGTCAGGTGACGAGGACGACACCTGAGCTGGCACCCCCCTCTCCACACCACACCACACCAGCGGGAGGACGTTTGGTCAGGACGGATTTAACGTGCAACTGACCCCCTTACACGACGGTTCTTCGGTGGAATCGGGCCTCGAACCTGAAACCCTCCGGTTCCGAAGCCGAGACCTTACCATAAGGCCACCGCGGCCCATTCCGGTTCTTAGATATGTTGCCATCGAATCCGAATTCGACAAAAAAAATTATTAAATTATGATGATATTACCAATGGAATTTTACAATAAAATATGTAAGAAGAAAAAACACATATCTCAGTAATTTATTATGATAATTAATTGGGTAAATTATTCAGTAATTAATTTATTAAACTATGATTTATAAGTTTATAAAGTTATTATTTTTCATTTATCGATTATTGTTTTTGCGGCTGAAAGGTTTAGTTTATAAAAACTATTAAATGATTTATCAATTTCATGTACTCCTGATGTCTTTATTATAATAATTTGTGCAGTGTAATTAATAGGTAAGGTCACTATATTTTTATTTTCTTGTACGAGATTTGCCCTGAGGTCTCACAAATGAACTATGCATCAGGTTCCACTTTTGGCCTAGTCGGCCCTGTTTCTCTATACCCAGCCTCTACTTATCCCATGGTTTTTAAGAGGTGCTTCCCATGGCTTAAGAGGTGCTTCCATGATGAGCTTCCTAAAACCTTTAAAAAAATTTAGGTGTTTTAATAAATACTGGTTAAAATACCCAATGCTTCTCGTATGGAATTTTCACGCCTTTTAATTCATGTAAAACCTGTCATTGAAACCTAAATAAAAACTTACTTATACTGTATTATTTCAATAAAAATACTGAATGTACTTCATAGGTGAAGGAAATATTATTGATGCATCAAAATGCGAAGAACTAAGAATCTGTTTCGTATCAGAAATCGAAGCACTGGTCTTTAAATATTATTTTATATAATTTAATACAGTACACAACATCTTGCTTATTATCTGAAACTTGGTTTTGAAAGAATAAACTTTAGAATTATTTTTAAATCAATAAAAAAAATCATGAAAAATTTTAAAAGGATAGAAATATATATAAAAAAATATAGTATTCAATGCCCTATCGTTGCCTGGCAGAGAAGTATCTCTAAATTTTCTTGTTCCAGAATAGTCTGCGTCTATTAAATTATAAATAATTCTTAACTTTTTTTTATAAAATTCCTAATTCTTAAAAATTAACAAAAATTGAAGAAAAAGTGTACTGAAATAAAATTGCTGTCATTGAAAAAGTAAAACTTCGAATTTTGAATTGGTACAAAAATATTTCTTGAAAGCTAAATTTCTTAAAAGTTAATACGAAGGCATAACAAAATTTCAGTTAATATCTGATTAAATAAAAAAAATGAGAAGCGATTAGTTCAAAGATAAGATTGAAAGAATTAATTGGTTCAAAGATAGGATGAAATCAACCTAATTGTTTCGGAGATGAAGAGCATACATATCTACAATGACTTGAATTTATAATAAAATGATGAGTGAAAACTTTCACAACTTTACCGGACGAAGTATTAGCTTTCTTTTTCTAGAATATTTCATCCGATAAATTCTGATCATGCGCAGATCCTCTATTTCTATCCTCCCTCTTTCCTGACCTCCTAATAAAAATACAGACAGGACCCTGGGGGTGAGGAAGGAGGAAGAAAGGAAGAGGGGGGAGTAAACGAGCAAAGTGATCCGTAAAAACTGCAGCGATTCGGGTGCTTTAGAAAACATCTCCATCATGCCAGGCCCAGGGATGTTTTAAAATAATAATAATAAGCAAAAAAAGTAGGGGGGTCGACAGGCACACACATCAAAAGAATAAAAAAAAGTAGCATTTGCATTTGAAGCGGATGCTCCGTTTAAAAGTTATTTTCCCAACAATAAAAACTTTCTCGTCGGGTCTTCTTTGCATAAAATGAAAGGGACTTGTAATGAGAAATATGAAACCGGCTCGGCCCGCCATGTGCCATTTCACTTCTCTTCTCCCTCCTCTGTGTTATTTATTTTTATCTTTTCCCTCTCCCCCTTGACTAGGGATGTGAAAAGAGCACCCACGCTTTGCTCTTCTTCGAACGTTTGAAATTTTCGCTCTCTTTCAATTTCTTTTTTTTCTCTCTCTCTTTTATGAAGGACTATCCCCTTGAGTGCTTACTTTCCTCTGCCTATTTTAATGCAAATATAACTGTTTTCGTGTTTGAACAATATCACGGAGAATAATCGTAACAATAAATAAATAAGTAGTAAAAAAAAAG
Source organism: Argiope aurantia (assembly GCA_026543865.1). Lineage (NCBI taxonomy): Eukaryota > Metazoa > Arthropoda > Arachnida > Araneae > Araneidae > Argiope > Argiope aurantia. Next base: position 8,504 of record JAPMOR010021581.1, read on the forward strand.
ATATGGAGAATCGTGATTTTTTGAATAGATATTTGAAGTTGGATCTAGTTAAATGCTATGCTTTGATGAAATAATCATGAAACGTCCTTTCAAAGGCTTTAATAAAGTTAAATTTTTTTTTCAGGAGAAAAACTTTGACATTTTTTACTACAAATGATGCGATAAATCTGTCATTTTTTAAAAATATTTATGAGAAAAATTTAAATCATTAAATGAAGTTGAAGAGGAAATGTACTTTTGAGTGTTTTTATAGCATTAAAATTTCAAGAGAAAATCTTGGAACTTGTTTTACTAAAAATATTTAGATGAATCATTCATTTCAAATACTTATTTACTGGAATGAAATTGAAATTATTAAATTTATTCGAACACTATAAATGTTAAATATTACAGATTGTTCGGTAAATATCATAATCAAAATCTGTTAATAGACATTTAGCAGACGATTCCTTTTCAGACATTTTATAATTGCTACCATTTTTATTTTGTTAAAATATTATTAAAAAGTAAAAGCAAATGATTTTTTTGATAAACATATTTTGTTAATATTATTTCGTTTGTTTTTTATATAATAGCTGATGATCAATTGTAAACCTTCTGAAATCTGGCAATGTAAGATATGCTGTTAAGTTGAAAGAATAAAGAAGCCGATGGAATTTTAAAATGCTTGGAGTATTATTTTAGTTTTAAGAATTTAAGATGCTCTGGAAGCTATAGTGTGAAGCTTAAGGAAACGGGTAGTTTTCTAAAAAGCATGCAAAAACAGATCGTTGTAAATATCCTTTCAAATGCATTAATAGCTTTAACTTTTCAAAAGAAAACTTTGAAATTGATCTACTATAAATCTTTCCTTCTATTTTTTTTTTCAAATTATTTGTCCTAGTAAAACAGAAATTATCAAACAGAGTTTAAGATAAAAAGTATTAAACTTTATAAGTGACCTTTAAAATACGTCAAAAACATTATCATTTTCAAGAGAATGTCTTAAATATCGAAATGTCATTATATATCTTTCAAGTTTTGAAAACTGTTTGCGAAAATGAAAATGAAAATGAAAATGATTAAATGGAATGAAAGACTAATGTTATTGTAATTGTTGTTTCAAACCTATTAATAGTATTAATAAATTTCAAAATAGCATTAATAAACTCATAGTATTAATAAATTTCATTTTCAAAAATAATAATAAGAGAGAAAAATAAATGAAATTAAAACAATTAAATGGAGTTGAAAGCAAAGTAGCAAGTGTCTTATAAGCATTTTTTTAAATGAATTAATAGAATAATTTTTCCAGGAAAATGACTTGAAAGTGCTCACTTAGAAATTATCGGATAAATATTTAAATTTTTTAAAAAATATTTGCAGGAATGAAATTAAAATCTCTAAATGGTGTTGAAATTTAAGAGTGTTGAAAGTGTTTGCCCTTTCAAATGTATTAAAAGAATTCACTTTATTCTGAAGAAAATTTTTAACATGTTCAATTAGAAATGCTGTGAAATATCCAATGATATTTTTCTAAATTTTCATAAGAATGAAATATAAATTACTAAATACAATTGCAAACTGGGAGAGTTAAACGTTGTAAATGCCAAACAAGTAACATACAGGGTGTTTATTTAGTCCTGGACCTATTTTGATGTTTAATAACTCATAAAATAATGAAGATATAAACAAACTTATGACATTTATTGATGGAATAACTCATATATTTTCCTTTTCAGGTTTGAATATATTTACTTTTGTAAATATCGTCTGCGCGTGTGGTTAATTTCAGATAATTTCATTTTCCAGTCTAAATATCTGTACTTTTCTAAATATCGTCTGCTTATTAATTGCCTTTTTCTCTCTTTTGTTTTTGGCAACTATTGCACTGTTATGTTTACTTTTGATGTGTTTATTCTATGTATTACTTTTGTATGTGATGTTTCATTCTAGCGGATATTAAGGAGCATACACCACAAGAGAAAGCACAGATTTTATGTTGGTTCATAGAAACGAAATCCATAGTGCAAGCACAGAGAAATTTCAGAAGAATTTACCAAAATAATCCTCCATGCAAAAACAGCATCTTGCGGCGGAAAAAGAATTTTCTAGAAATTGGAAGTATCGCAGATAAGAAACGTTCCGGACGTCCTTGAACAAGTGATTTTGATGTTGAGCGTGTCAGAGAAACATTTTTGCACAATCCTAGAATATCTGTGAGATCAGCGGTTCACATTCATTGACAAGGGTCATGAAACTTTTTGAGTCTATTTAACCATTTATGTTATTAATTTTAATCTATCTTTATTATTTTATGGGTTATTAAACATCAAAATGGGTCCGGGACTAAATAAACACCCTGTATATAAAAAAAATGTAAGTCAATCCCTACTTAGGTCAACAAAAAAATTTTAGTTACGTTTTATTAAATAATTACAATCAATATAAATATGAATATACATATGACAGAATTACAATATTAAGTGGCAAAATAGAGCTTGGCGACCATTTGGCGACATGTCGTTGGATTTGGTGCCTTTGGCGACCAAATAGAAATTACTGGACAATTCTAATTAATTAATTAACATTTAAAAAAAACTGTATTAACATTAAATGTCATCCAGGACAAGTTTAAAAAAATTGTATTTGAACTTGAGTGGATGAATAAAAAGCATTTTATTAACGATTGAAAATTTGAACAAGATATATATAGAGAGAGTGTGAGCCTAATAGTAGGAATTGAATGAAAAAAGAATGCCAGCTATGTTTTTTTTATTTCACTATTAGATTATGCTTTATGTGTGCATGTGTGTGCTTGAATGTGTTGGCGTTATCATACCACACCGTTTGACCAAATTTGACTCAGATATACTTCGGAAAGTGTAATTGTATATCCGAGAGTAATTTTTTTTTTTTTTTGAAATTTTAGTTAATTAAAAATTAAACTGAATTTGGGCGTCTTCCTACGATAATTTCTGAAAAAAAAACTTTTGAACTTTTCAAAGTTTAATAAACACTTTTTAATAGTACCAATTTAATAGTCGTGCGGTTGGTTCGTTTTAAATTTTGGCAAAAATTTTGGTTTTAATTTTGCCTGATTTCTAACAACCTGAGAATCAAACCATTTCCATTGTTCCTTCAAATATTAATCGCCTGATTTTTTTTCATCGTTAAAAAGTAAAGAAGAATTCTATTTAATATCTATGTAGTTTGCAAAACAATTAAAAAAAGTGAAAGCTCAGTATCACGAAATTTGGAAGACAGATGAACCAGATATTTATGTTCTTAATAGCGCTATGACGTCATGGGATTAAGGTTCATCAAAAAGATTCTTTACACCATAAACAGAATTTAACTAAATAATTAAATTATCACAGCTTTAATGTCAGATAATTTGGTGAAATAATAAACTTGAAATTACATCTAAACGATTTATCTAAAATCAAATATTAATATTTCTGGCGAACTAGCTAGTCACCAGAGGCGAGTATTTAGTAATATCTGTAAAACGCTCTTCTTTATAGTAAGACAAATTGCACAGTGAAACAATATTCAGAGATTTATTCAACAATTCGATATTCGCAACTTTAAAGATATAGATGTCTCATAGTGAATAATTGAAAAAGAAAATGTATTTACAATAATTAATTGTAGCATTCAAAATTTCACTTTAGAAACTCGTTAAAAAGTAGGTAAAATTTATTGTCTATAAAGAAACATGCAAGAGTGGTCTCTCCGAAAGATTTCTACCTTACTCTCTACAAAAGATGTTCCGCACTTGATTGATTTGTGTTTCATAATATTGTCAAGGAGGTTCTTTAGTGTGGAACTCAATGGCACACACAAGAAGTAGAGCTAAACCAACTTATTAACTCAACTCTGAACTCAGAACACAGCGACTGACACATCTTCTGCTTTTATACCAGCAGGGAAAGTTCCAGAATACTTTTCTGGAGACAATAAGAAAAGTCCAGAACACTTATCTGGTAAATTAAAGAAAGGTCCAGAATCTTCTGGGACATGAAATAAAGAAAAACACAAAAATCAAGGAATTAAATATTTACACAGACTGCGAATCGCATTGTCTCTAGCGGGATTCGAACTTACGATCTCTTGATTAAGAGACCAGTGCTATGACCATTCGGTCATGGAAAGTCGACTGCCGCTTTTCAATGCGGCAATATAAATAAAACAGAATATGCAATTTGGTTTATGTATTTTTCAATCAATTAAAAAGAAAATTTGCCATATAACTATAGTTTTAAAAATAAAAGCACATACCAAATTTCATTTATTGATTGAGCATTGTCGTTGTGCATTTGAGTTATAGTATTTACATGCATTTGAAGGTGCAGACCGACACCTGTTTAACTTTTCAATGAATTTGACTCAAAATATAATGAATATCTATAGATGTCAAATCTACGTTCTAAATTTATTTAATCTTTTGCATTTTGGTTTTCACGTCTGCATATATGCGGAAAAACGAACTTACAATTCCTTGACAGGTTTGTCACCAAATTGAACACGGAACTAATGCTAATGCTAAATGCTGAATATGAGTAATATTAATATGCAAATTATGAGTACCAAATTTTATTCATTTAATACAAGTAAACTTATCTACAATATTCTAAACTAACTTGTGCTCAGACAGAGAATGGATTTCTTCAAAATTTGAGAGGTATTTGTAAATTTGGAGTAAAGGCCACATACCACATTTCAACTGCTTAGCTTTAAACATTTATTAGTTATGGTATTGACAGACAGACATACAAAGTAGCAGATACGTATATATACATATTTTGACAAGTGTACTTTTCGAACCCTGCGAGATCTGAATGTTAAGAAATTCGTCGAGATCTTGAGTTCGAACTTTTTTGATAATTAGATTGACTTTCTTTGTGCACTTTGCTTGCAAGAAAGTATACAAAGAAGAAAAATTTACAAGAAAAAACTAAATTTAAGGAATATTGGGATAAATCTATTATGTTTAAAAGATTTATGTACAACAATTTCTCCTTATTGCCCTAGAAAGGTCAAAGGTAAGAAGAGTTATTGGTAAAAAAAAAAAAGTTGTAGATAAAAATTCTGCTTCATACCAACATCAAAAATATGGTTTTTTGCATTTACATAAATAATGACACAAAATACCTGAGATGTTTACCCTTGAAAACAATCTAATGTAACTGTTTTGTTATTACACGCAAAGGTTACCATTCCATAAAGGGCTTTTAGTTCATCTCTTCCAATGGTAATTCAGCAAAATGTTTCCGTAAAACACATTGCAAAAATTACCTTTAAAAAAAACTTTTGCAAATGCACTATTTGAAAGGTTGCACATTTTGTTTCGTTTATAAACTACTTAGCAAATTGACATTTAAAAACTTGTTTCTTTTTGAGCTAAATGTATCATTATCGTTCGTCTGTAAATAATGATAATCGGGGGCAGGTGTTTTTATACAGCTGTTAGTTATTTATACATCTCGCTTTTTCTTTCTTTTTTTTTTGTAGTTTTCTATTCGTATAAAATAAGTTTTTTGAAAGAGTTTACTATTTAGAAAATCTATGAACTGTAACTGAAAATCATCACGCTGTTGCCTTGTCAACTATTACAAACATCCTTGCAAAATCTCTGTAAATAATGACGGGATTTATTCAATTTTTAATTCAACAATAAATGAGAAGTTTCTATCTGTCATATTTACATTTAGTGAGCTGTTATTTGGCCATGAATAATGTAACGACTGAAATCCTCATAAATTCGAATTTTACTGTAGAATTTTTTATCTATGCTAATAATGCGATAAATATGCTATTGCGTTTGGTTATACACATTGATTTTTAATGCGCACTTTTGTTCTTGCAAAACAGTATCCATTCATATAGCCCTCGCGTTAATAATTTTATATAAATAATCAACAAGCAGTGTGAAAGTTTTCATTCACCAATGCACAGTCTTTCAGTTTCACATTTAAAAAAAACTTTATTTAAACTAAGGAAAATGAAGTTTTAACGTTTCATTAATTAATTTTATCACTTCAAATAATTAAAAATAATGCATATGTACATTGGCATCTGTAGAACTGATCTTTATCATACAGATAACAAATCTGGCACAGATATACTTTTGAGGAAATAGACGAGTCCTTTGGAGTGATTTTTTTTATTTTAATTCGAATTTTAGGTAATTAATTCGAATTAATGAGAATCTTTAATTATAATTGATTTATAAAAAAATAATTTATCGTAAAATGTGATCATAAAACCGTTTTCCAATAAATGAAAAAATTAAATTGTTTTGTAAATGTTTTTAAAGTTTAATGAATTAGTAAAATGATATTGAGGATTGCATATTTACATATGTTACTTTGAATAATAATTATATTACCCAGTTTTAATTACAAATAGCAAATTGTGATATTATATTCTACATTAAATTCAGGTGTTTCTGATGTGTTTACTTTCAAGAACATATATGCTATGTGTCCTAAGATTGTTGCAAATAATTACTTAAACAACTGGATGTTTATTTAATTGATTTATATTTCATTGATTTTTGATGAGAAATTTATTTTATTTATTAAATTATTTATTAAATTTATTTTATCGAAGATTATTTTAAATCTGGATCAGATCAAAATGGCACCCGTGCTAATAAGTAATTCTCCGAACTTCTGTGTCATTATAAATTAACATTTAGAAAATTAATTTTAATTCTTCTTTCTGTAAAATTAATATATTAATAACTGTATAATCTTAAATAAATATATATGTGTATGTGTGTGTGTGTGTGTGTGTGTGTGTGTGTGTGTGTGTGTGCACCAACATTAATATAGTTTATAAATAAGATTGGAGTTTCTGATAGCGTAATATTAAATAAGCATTCGTTTTTATGTTACAATTAAATGTATACTTGTAAAAGTTAGAGCATTTATCATTTTCTACAGTAGAATTTTGAAATTTCAAATAGGTATATTAAAATGTCCTTTTTTTTATTTATTTATTTTTTATTTATTTATTTATTTATTTTTGCAAATTTAAGGGGAAAGAAATGAAATATCAAAGAAAAAATTAAATTTGTTCTAAAAGTAATTAAAATTATCAAGGGCACAAACATTGACTTGTAAAAAGGAAAATTTGAAATGGCCCTTAAAATTACAGGAGGACATGTTTATTTATTTATTTACGCCACGTTTTGTACTTTGTGAGACAGAAACTCCCCCCCCCCTCTATTGAATCCAAACTCGGCAGTAAATTTACAAAGTTATTACACGAAGCAGTTGTCCTCAAAGCTGTAGATCTGCATTAAAATATAGAATACCAAATTTCTATTATATAAGTTGTTTCTTTTGTGAGTTATTCCTTGCACATAAGCGTGAATATACAGAAATATGAATCCATATTGCATCACAAATTTTGCCGAAGATTCATACAAATATAGAATTTTGATTAGTGGTTGCTTTTTTATTTTCTCGTATACGTAGCAATCAAAAACGGGTTGATTGTCTGTCGGGCTATTCTTTCATGTAAACACGACATGTAAAACGCGATAACTCACAAATGCATTAACTTAAATTTGTCAAATTTGGTATGGAAATTTGTGACTACAAATGCAGTTATATGTCAAAATTTTGTTTCCATCGGTTGCGAAAAGCATACCTAAAATACAAATTCAATTTTCGGATACTATTCTCCGCATGCCAAGAACTATTCACCAAAAAAACTCGCCAAGGATGACACGATAGATTCAGAAAAAGTGCTAAGTTCATGCCAAAAGTTAATATTTGTAACTATTGTACGTCAGTGTCATGTAATGCATTCTCTGGTATAATCTTATTAGAGAGTGTGAGAGAAAGTTTTGGGGAAAATTTTGTCGAATCCTAATATAGATCAACAGCTTTGATGATAAATTATCATACCAAATTACAACCATATAGCTCATTGTGTTTTCGAATGAGTCTATTCACATAATAAAGAGCTTTCGCTTTGATATATTTTTTTCACATTTTGATAGGAAGTTACAAATTTAGAATTAATATCAATTACCTAATTTCATTTCTTTAACTCAATGCATTTTTGAACTATCGTGCTTATAGACAGATAGACAGACATTATTCTAAAAATGTGTCTTTTGTACCCAAGTAGGTCTGAAAATTAATTAATTCATGAAACCCTCTTATCGAATTTTCAGACAATTGCAATATTTTTTCTTCACATATCTGGGATACGAGAAAATGAAAAGAAATAGTATTCTATGGTGATCTATGGTAAAGGAATAAGAAGTCTAAAAAAACTTTTTTTTCATGTATAATTAGTTTTGCATTGAAAAAGCAACGTTGTTCATAAGTAATGTTTATTTACCATATTAATGGTAATTTATGAATTCGGAATGCGAAAACAGTTTAAAATGTTTCCCATTTTTTCATTAATTTTTCATTTTCTAAAAGGAAATGTATGTAAACAAAATATCCGCGTTAGTTAACTAATATAAAATTTGCTCTCTAATGAACTGGTTTGAAAATAAAATTCAGCTGCAACTGCTAAAGCCGCTGAAAGTTATTGAATAAACAATAATCCTGCAATGAATATCATGGTAATGCTATGCATAACAGATTTCGTCCGCTCTTTTTGCATTTAAATAAACAAATGAATCGTCCAGATCCTTAACTTCTTTTCGAATAATGATTGTGAACGATATTCATGATTACTTAGTAAATCGTTTTCATGCAGTTTTAATTTTAAATAATGTTGCAGTTCTATAGTGTTTGAACTAAATCAAAAAGAAACTTCGAAAATTAGGAGTTTTAAATATTTAACTAATAAGAAATTATACTTTAATTATCATGATGAGTTGGTTTTAATTATAACAAAATACTATAACTTTTTAAATTCTATAACTTAATTATAGAAATGCTTTTTAAATACTATAACTCAATTATACAAAATACTATAACTTTTTAAATTCTATAACTTAATAATAGAAATGCTTTTTAAATACTATAACTCAATTATACAAAATACTATAACTTTTTATTATTAACTTTTATATATATTTACAGTATGACATCCACAGGCTTTATTTATATTTTATTAAACGATAAACCATTATAAGTATTTTTAATTTAATTGAAAATCTTATTTTATCAAAAACGTTAAGATTTTCTTATCAGGTTATTTTAAATATATAGCAAATCACTGAATTGAAAACGTTTTTTTTTTTTTTTTGTCTCTAAAATTTAGAAAAATAGTTTCTTTTGCAAAGTATAATGGTAAATAAGGTTAATGTAAAATTCTATTCTAAAATTTCAAACTGAAATGTATTCAACTTTTTAAAAAATGGATGAAAACCAGCAGAATTTTTGAGAACAAACTTTTATACATATCTAATGTATGCACCACTGAACTGAATAAAGCAAGCTTTTTTCTTTTTTTACATAAAAAAAAGACATGATAATGACATTTTAATGGGTTATTTAGAAAGTCCTTTACTATGTGTTTCATAAGTTCCGAAGTAAAAAGAAGAAAAAAATGAGTCGTTTCTACGTTAAAATAAAAACAAACAATACATTCCTTTACAATGCTGTTTATCACGTTTTTAAGAGAATAAAAGGGTTCTGAAAGGGGTGTTTGGCACGCTGTTTTGATCTAAAAAACGAAGCCATATTATATATTGAAAGGGAATTGAAAAAAAGGAAGTATATAGAAAAGTAAGCATTCAAATAATAGAAGAATTGTTCATTTATTGGAATATGTTGATTTTCAAACAAAATAAATCCATGTACCTATTATCTCTGTACAGTTTGCAAAAAAAATGAATAAGAAAACTTGTGAATATCGGCTTGAGTTTTTAATGTGAAAATCCTTTTTCCACATATATGTAAACATATTTTTTAGCAGTCGCGTGTCCAAATAGAAGACACATTTGAATTATTAGCTTCGATTTATTTCATCCCTGGAACCATTATTTGAGTATAAAGAATAAGTGGTAAAAAATATGTCCGTCACCAATGCGTCCATAGGAGTAAAAGAGAGAGAAATGTTTCTCTTCGATTATTTTACTATGAGAGTTTTATAGGGATTTTTTTGCCACTTGTCGATTTAGGAAAGGGAATTTAGGTATTTTTAAAAGAAGGTGCTAAGCATCAAGGATTTTTATACTTTCACTCGGAGTGTGAGAGAATGCGGAAATAAGCCCTTTTCCAGAGTGCCTGTGGGATTAATTAAATAAAAAATTAGGAGTTGGATCAGTAAATAAGAGAATATTTTAGAATGAAGTTAATATGGACAGAATTAAGAAAAAAATTAGGAAATTAATTAGGTTTTAAAAAATCATTACATGTATATATATAAAAAGAGAGAACGAAACAGAATTTCTTTTATGATTCTTTTTTACTATAAATTAAACTGTTTCTTATTTGTAAAAATACAAACACGTTTGCACATTTTGGTAATGTGCTATTCATATTGAAAATTCAAAATATATGAATATATATCTATATATATATATATATCTTCCTCTCTCTCTCTCT
>JAPMOR010021581.1:19117-91904 GCA_026543865.1 Argiope aurantia
TAGTTATATCAAAAAGCTGGAATTATTTTTAAGTTATTACAGCTTTCTATTATAAACTTCAATGGCATTCCTTCGGCAGCGACAATCACATTTGGCGACGTGACAGTTAGAACGTCGCCAAAAGAACAAATGAATTCCCATGGGACACGAGTGACGAGCTATTTCATCGACAATCTTTCCTTCAAGTCGAGCAGGTCGAGACACTTATTCGACAGCTCTGTCGACTCGAATTAATCAGTGACGTTGATTACTTGGACGGAAAATCAATCGAAAGAGATAAAGAGGGGTGGAAGGAAAAAATGGTGGTCAAAACAGAGTGCTTGTGGCAAAATTGTCGAAACTTTTATCTGCCTAAAACATGGACATACTGAAAATTGTTATATTATCTTTGCATAAATGGTGGAATATTTCATTCTGTATGCAACCAGGTGGAGTTGTCTCCTCTAAACTTTCCCGCATACTCTTAATAACGATGTCATCCCAATGAATGCCTTGCATGGCATTGGCATGCAACAGTTATGAAATATCGACTTTAGGCATAAATTTAGCATTTTTACTGAATCTTTGGCATGAAGTCAAAAGCGTTGCAATTGGTTATAAGCGCGGATCGAACTCGCAACCTTATGGTTCGTAGCCGAGTAACATGACCACAAGACAAAAGTAATTGCTCATGTCTCGTAGCTGTTATCTGGCTTATAAAGCGTCACTACAAAAGTATCCAAAAATCAAAATTGGCTTTCATACCCATTCTTCCCAACCGATTGAAATAAAAACTTTGATATAAAACTTCATTTAAAGTCACAAAATCACGGACCAAATTTGATATATTTCAGTCATTGCGCTTTTGAGTTATCACTTTTACATTTTTCTGAAAGTTATAGACTGACATGAAGTCAAACCCTTGTTATATTTTGCTCAAAATTTGTTATCTATACTAAAATCTATGCCCCGAATTTTATCTATTTAGCTCTCTTCACTTTGTAGTTATCATACCAACAAGCGGACAGACAGACTTCCTCCGAATGGATTGTACTCAAATTTTGATAGAAACCTACATATTTAGTTTTAGGCCTTCTTTCCAAATTTCATCCTTCTAGCTGAAATTGTTTTATCTTTGTCATCGTTTTATCTCAGGCATTTTCCAAGAATGTGTTTTTCAAACTTAGGGAGGTTCTAAAATGTGGAGAGTAGTCAAAATCTCATGTTCGAATTTTTTGATGATTACTATACTTTCTGTATACTACGTATACGAGAAAGTAATGAAAAGAATTTGGTTAGCTCGGACATAAAATAATTCCAAATTATTTTTAACTAGCCGCCTTTGACGACCAGCCGGTTCGCCAATCTTAATGCTCGTTAAAATTTTAATAATTAAATACTTTATATAATTCCTATTTTAATAGCTTCTTCATTAAAATGTTTTAAAACTTCAAATTTTGATAGTCATATAATTCACTCATAATATTATAAAGGCCTTCAGTCATTACGTAATCTGTATCTCTCTCCTTTTCTGTTAGCTCCCGTAGAATTTATGCTTTAAATTAAAGTGGAAATGATTAATCTGCAATTAATATATTATTATATTTTTTACTGAAACAAAGCCTTTTTTTTATAATATGATTACTGAAAACAGAGTCACTGAGCATTTAAACCTTATGGGCACTAAAGAATATATTTCTTAATTGATGTTATATATCAAGAATTTGTCAGCAAAATTTTCTGAGATCATCATGAGCAAATCGATTAATTAACAATGTTTGATTTTAAATGCATCAAGTACTAAGAAAATAAACAGTATCATTTAAAATAACTGGTCGAAAACAGGTTAAAAAAACTATACAAAAAATATATGACTAACATAAATACAATTTAAATACAAAAGCATACAACTAACCTAAAAATAATTTTAATCAAGTCCGCATTAATTGAAAATAGTTGTCAACAATCAGAACACAATGCGCATGCGTGAATTTTCTACGCCAGTTGGGGTAACGCTATGCAGATTAGAAATTTTTAATTTCCTTTATTCTGTTTTATTTTAATTTAAAAGTATTTCAGAATGAATCTGAAAGATCGATTAATTAACAATGTTTAGTTTTAAATGCATCAAATATTATGAAAATATACAGAATCGTGGGAAATAATCGGCCAAAAATTTGCTAAGCCTTACCTCTTTAGTGTGGGAAAAAAACTGGTGTTACTCATTAGGCGGTGTGAAAATGAAAAGATTTTTTGGCGGGAAAGTTAGTTATTAATTAATAATTAAAATTCTAATTAAAAATTTAAAAAGAGGGACCCCAGGTGCACATTCCCGACCTCCAAGGTATGTAAGTGCCAAATTTGGTAGCTGTAAGTCGAACTGTCTGGCCTGTAGAGCGCCAACACAAACACACAAACACACATTAAGCTTTATATAAGTATAGAATACTACACTATTTACTTTCAAGCTCATAACTTATCTCATTCCGATTTTTCTAACTCAAACTTTCCCTTTATTAGAGGGAAGTTGATTTATATACAGAGTTGCTTATTATAAAGTCATTGATATTGATGAAATGTTTGCAGTTATTTTATAACACATTTTATGATTTCAACAAGCATCGGGTCAATGTAGCATTACAAATTCATCGATAAAAATTAGTTCGTAATAATGTCTGAGATCATCCTCTTAGATTCTTAAAAGCCTCCCAGGATGTATTCAACAGTCTAGGAGAAACGACAGCTTCTCTTCTTCGCGAAAAAATTCAAATTTTGAAAGCACACCCTTCCAAGTCCATGGCTCGTAAAGAATCTCTATACGAGGCTCCTGAAAAACTCGTAAAAAGTTCTATGATTTACGGCGCCATATTTTTTTCAATAAAAAGTTGGGAAGGAACTGACAAATACGGCACATAAACAAGCTTAAAATGTTTGCTGCAAATTTATGCTTGGCAAAAAATTGCCAAAAAATATAAAAAAATTATTTCATTTAGTCCTGGCAATTTCGTTCTGGTATTCGCAATATCGTAACATTTTATACACGCCCGTAAAGTTACTTTCGTCTTTCCGCCATTTTAGGAGAACAGAATTTTACGTATAAGGCAGCAAAAAGATGTCTCAACCCTGAGGTAAAATTTACCCCCAAATCTCACGTTCCGGAAGTTGTTGATGTTCAGAGGCATTTTGTTTTGTGTTTGGTACGTTTTTTATTTAGTTGCGATATAATGAGTGCTAAAATTTTTGACATCGTTTACATAAAAAAGAAATCAATAGATTTACGATAAAAAAGAAGATTGATTTGAGTTATTTGCACCCGATTTCCATATTCGATATCAAATGGAGTTTAAATTTTTCTCCGAAGTAATAAATTATCACGCCCATGGGTTTAAGTGGATTCATCTTGAAGCGAGTTTAACGTCATGTTAAACATTTTCATGATCATCCATAAATCAAATAAAAAACCTAAATAATGAAGAGAATTAAATGCATCAAATTTTTACACATATTAAACAAATAAAGTGTAACTGCCTGTCAGATTTGGAATTAAATTCGTCATTAAGTTAATTGTCTGATGGTCTGTATGCAAATTGTAGCAAAAACTATGAAATTCCATTGTTTAAATGCGTAAAATTTCTGTGATTTTGTGACTACAATTGAAGTTTTGGTAAAATCACACTTTAGTGTGCCCCTAGCTACGCCAAGAATGCCAAGTCGCCAATAAAGATGGCAAATCAAATAAGCAATTCTGCAAAACAGTTATGGTTACCATTTTCTGCATTAAAATTATGATCTTTACTGATAAATATTGTTTTATCTAAGAAAAGTTTTTTTTCACCTTTAGGTCACTATCGCTCCTTTACAATTTTGAAATAATATACTTTTGCACACCAACTCCGCCGGTCTGCTGTGCATACAAAAAAAATTTGGAGCATGCGATTTCTTCAACATCTGACGAAGGCACAGAGTATAAATTTTTAACTTTGAAAAAACATCCTACAGCTTTACTAGAAGCAAGAGCTTGAACCTAGTAGTTTCGCTAGCTCATTAAATTTAAAGATTTTGAGAATAAAAAGAGCAGCACTAGAAAAAATGAAAGCAACCTTTCCTAATAGCTTCGATACCAGACACTTTTGTTTTTCTTTAGAAGAAATTTTAAAGAATAAATAATACACTTACTCTGTTGAATTAATTCTTCATTTGAGCAGAGAACCATTAAATATAATATCCCTCATAATAATTAATATCTTGTCCGTAATATTTTTGATTATCCCAGTTATCAGAATTCTCGTTGACTAATCAAATATTTACAGGAAATCACGAAAAGAACGACAAATTGCAAAGAATTCCTTTAGAATGGTAAGATAATATTAAAATAAAAATGTGTGAAATAAATATAAACGATTCAAAAAGCTGGAGCAGATGTTATTAGTTCCTGCCCTGATGAAATTCGTAAACAGACGATTTTAATTAGTCATAATTCGTTAAGAATGGCAAAAGGATAAATGTTTTCCATTCATAATTCACTTTAAAAAGAACTTTGAATGTTTTATTAGCAGTAATAATAATTTCAATTATAAAACGAAATTTAATTCACTTCTTTAATGGTTGGTTACTAGTCGATTAGTTTTAATTTTCATTTCTTACAAAATTGCTGTAGAAAATGTACAACTCAAAAAGCGAAAAAATTGTTAACAAATCAGTATTAGGGTTACTAAAGAAATTATTCGGCTTGTTTTTTTTGGGTTACTATATTGGCGACCAATTCAGGGGTATACTAAAGTACAATGAAATCAAAGTTTTTCTGTCAAATTTTAATTTCAATCCTGTGAAAAGAAAATCATCAGAAGCACAAGTTGGATTTTCGGGTATTATTAAAGTCATGGCATGGATAAATTACCAAAAAGAATCGCCAAGGATCTCATTATAGATTAATTCAAATGTTAGATTCACGCCATAGATCTGCATCTCTTAACAACTGTTTGTCAAAATCACAAAAAGGGGTGCACAAGTCTGCAAATTTATGTAAGAGAGAGAGGGAAGATACCTTTATTATTCAGTATGTCGGAAAATTTTGGAGAGACTGCTGCCATTTTTTATTCATATGAAAGGTATATCTAATGAATCTTTAATAACTCAACAGTCTCAAGAATTTTTTTAAAGCGTAAATGATTAAATATGTATTAATATATTTCAATACAGTATATTATATCAATTTTTCTGTTTCCATTTAAATAAATGAATAACCTTAAACTGGCAACGCCGACTCGCTTGAAGGCACACGAAAAAATCTGAATGACCGGATCGCCGCAACAGCAACATTAGCGGGAACTGTGGTCGAGTCCCAAGAATCATCACCCGTTCATAGTACGACACTTCCCTTGGGAAGTACGTCCTGTCATCGATGAGAGGAGCCAAAGCCCTACCTTTTTTTATACAACCAAGGGGGCGAGAACCAACCACCATGCCGGAAGCTCCTCATCCTCATATACGAGCTCCCCCCCCCCAGTGCAGAAAACAAATGAATAAAATAAATGTTGTTGTGTGGTTTATTTTTTCTTATATCCTTAAATATGCTTTGGCCTTAGGACTCAAAATATTCAATTCAATTGTCAAATACTTTCTTTTTGAAATTCTGCATGAAATAGACTTTTAAAAAATTATGTGACAAAAATGTATCATTTAAAAAATACAAAAACCGTCAAAATTAATGGGATTTATTTTTTTTTGACTAAAAAGGAATATAATAAATATAATTTTAGTTTAAAAGTTTGTCAAATTATTTGTTCATCAAGAAGCAAATAGAAAATTGGTAACAAAATTCCATCTTTACAATTATGAACTATACAAAATGAAACTCAAAAGTGTAAAATATTGTTTAAATTCCAGAAATAGTTATTAAAATAAGAGTCTTTCTAAGAGCCAAAAGAAAAAAAGAAAGAAAATTGCCTTGGGAAAATTCCTCAGAATAATTCCAATTGAATGTTTTGCTCTATTTGATCTAATTTGCTGAATAAGCACATTCCTGAAATGCGAGAAAATCTTCTAAATGTAGCCGAAATGAAGCTGAAAGCCATTCTGGCTTAATTTAAATAAAGAACAACTTCACCATCAAACATTTAAAACTTTTATTCGGTTATTTTGGAACTGAATAAGAAACAACAATAATAACCAGATAAGAAGCATTCACTGAATAAAAAAAAACATCATTTGTGCTATTATAAGATGGCTAAATACACTAAATTTATGTCCAAATACACATATCTATTGTCTTATTCACTAGCAGCAAAACATAAGGCTTCCATAATTATTATTCTAGAGCAAAAGATTCCGTTCTGTTGTATCCACGAAATGTAAATATTTTTCCATCAACATAATAATTTAAAATGACTACCTAAGCATGACACATCGCGTGACCACTTGTCCCTAGAGAAAGCGATTTATTCTTAACTCAGAGTCAATTCGAAATGAGGGATATTTAACTAATCATCATTTCCTGTAAGAGTCAATTGATATGATAGACCTTGACTTAAAAACATTCGGAATCGTTCGTACATTTTCTTCACTTCACATCGCGAAAATATTCGGAATCGTTCGTCTTTATTCCTCAGTTGTTATCTAAAGCGAAAACCTTCTTTTGCGTGTTCTGTTTGTGCGATTTTTGCAACATTGGAAACAATGAAATAAGCGATGTCTTCAAAAGTCATTACATCGATTCAGGAAGTGACAATTGCCATTTCACAGATTCTTCAAAATAAAATCGAACAATGGAACGAGCGACTGGGATTATATAGAAATACTCGTTTTGTGTTCGTAGCACAATTTCTTGCAGACCACCTGCGTTGTGGAGTTATGCTTAGCAGCTGCAGAAAGAAAACGATATGGGAAACAGTTATAGTTGCAGTTATCTTGGTGTTAAGCGTCCGGAACTGCAGAAGGTGATTAAATTTTTCAGCATTTTTTTTTTTTTTTGAAATATAATTTTTTACATCTTATGGCTGAATATCAATTCTTAATTTCTTTAAAAAAATATGACTGCTATCATCATTTTTATTCTTTGATAATTTTTAATATTATACAGCAAAATATAAATTCTGAATTTTAAAAATTTGATTGCTGCTTACATTTTTTAGCTTCACCACTTTCTATTATTATTATTTCTAATGCATTTGATTTTTGGAAAATAAACAAAACAATTTTGAACGTCAGGATAAAAGGTTCTTTTCTTATTGAAAATCAAATTAATGTTGAAATTGGTTGAATTTCAAAAATATTTAATAGGTATAAATAAAAATTTTGGGACCAAAAAATTCTGCTTTTTGTGTTTCATAAAGTTTTCAATATAATTTCTTATCATTACATTGTTTTAATTAGTTCTATTCATACAATATAAATTATTTACCAGAAAGCAATTTCATTTTTAATAGATACTCTCAAAAAAGAAAGAATTTTCTGCTGTAGTTAATTTTTAACTGATAATTAGTTAATTAATATTTTTCCGAATCTATTTCGAATGAAGTAGGATTTTTTTTAAGGATGATTCTTCTTCGCTAACTTCATCTCCTTAAATGATCCGGGCTAATTAACTAGCTTTTTTCTTAATTAATTTATACACATTTTCTTTAAATGTTTGTGGGGTTTTCTGCTCCATTTTAATTATTCTTGAAATCAAATAACTCCATTTTTTTTTAGTTTCTGAGATTCTATTTCATAAAAAGAAAATCCCAGAAGTGCTTCCAATTAATTCTATTCCAATAATTTAATAATTCTTCCGCCCCCCCCCTCCTCAATTAAAATCTTTTTCAAAAAATGTGACATTTATCCAACAGCTGAGTTAAGAAGAAATGTATTTTAAGTTTTGTTCTTATATAAAAAGAATATTTGAAGAAGTTAGTAATCTCAATAAACTATATAATGACTAATTCGTATTGTAAATTATTTTTATGAATTGTATTGGGAAATATATTAACTCTATGAAACAAGAGTGTCTGGTCACACCAAAACTTTCTCGCATACTCTCTAATAAAGATTCATGCCATGGTGTACAATAGTTAATAAATATTATCCTTTGATGCCAATTTAGCAATTTTATTGAGTCTATCTTGTCATATTTGGCGATTTCATTCATCGAGCTTAGTTCCTTTTATAATTATCTTGTTAAATTATACTTGAAGGACAGGTCAAATCTGTGTTCCACATTTTACCTATATAGCTCTCTTAGTTTTGTAGTTATCTTGTTAAATTACATTCGAACAATAAGACAAATTTCCTCTTAACGGGTTTTGCACAAAATTTGATAGAAATCTGCACATTTGATGTAAAGTCCGTACACCAAATTCCAATCATCTAGCTCTAAGCGTTGTTGAGATATCTTTGTCACAGAATGCAGATAGACTTACGGACATTTTTCGTGCGTTACAAGGTCGAAAAAGTCAAAATCTCGAGTTCGAATTTTTTGACGATTGCTATACTTTTTCTATACTATTTATACGAAAAAGTAAAAATTATAACTTTTTTTTCTTTATTTATGTTCTTGTAAATCATATTCAAACCTTGCAATAAAAACAAGCACAAGTGTCTATATCTATTTTAGTTACAAGGACGAGGCAAACACTATAAACGTTAATTTTGATGCATTTACATTTTGAATTTATTCATAACTAGCCGCCTTTGGCGACCAGCCGGTTCGCCAGTATTACCGCTCGCTACAATGTTCAATTAAATATTTTAAGTAACTAGTGTCTTAATAGGTTCTCAAACAAAACATTTTTAATCTTCCAATTTTGATAGCCATACCAAACTTATACTGTTGTATAGATCGTTCCGTTCGATTTACTATATATATTTTGCTAATTTGTTGTCATTTCCGGTTAAACTTCAACTTTAATTTAAAGTGGAAATAATGAAATTGCAATTAATATAAAGATATTTTTTAATAAAACCAAGCGTCTTATTTCATTTATCATCTTTATTGTTATTTATTTATTATTATTATTATTATTGAATATGAGTATTGCAAACAGAATCGCTCGGTATTTAAGTCTTATGTGGACTACAAAATATTTTTCATAATTTATTTAATATCTCATAATTTATGTAATTCAACAAAAATTTCTCAGATTCAGCATAAAATTCAGTTTTTAGTTTTGCTTTTAAAAGGATTGAAATGAAATCAATAATAATATTTTCTTCCGGCCTATAAATATGTTTCAAAAATTATGAAGTATAAATTTGATGCAGTAAGGTATCATATTCTGAGAAATATTCTGGACACACCAAATTTGAAATAAATGAATGAATGTTTCTATTTTCCACTATCAACTAAGACTGATTTATGAAGTTTTGGATGCTAAAAATTTAGAAAAACTGAACATTTTCATAATCTTAGGCCAATTAATCTTGAGAAACCTGCAGGCTGATTGGCGTATTTTCTTTGAAACGATCGATGGGAAATCTAAAATTATCCTTTTTTTATTGAATAAGGATATTCAAAATTTCATAAATCAGTCAGTTTAAGTGATTGAATTAGTTGATTGGAAATTAACTCTTTTTATTTAATATTAGTGCGTTTCAAGAACATTTTGTCATTCGTGATTTCGCAGAGCTTTATGTAAAATCAAAAATTCGTTATTTATTAGAGCATTTATTGAATCAAGTTACATAAAATATAATCATTTTCCATTTAGACCATTTTAGCAGATCTGTGTCTTACTAAAGGTTTACAAATTAGCTGTGGCTCTGATTTGAATGGATATCCTGTTGATATTAAACAAAACTTGCCTTAAAATAAATCTGATTTATTAGTTTAATAATATAGAGAGTGTAAAAGATCACAAAATAATTTTTCTTGAATTTATTTTTTAGAAAAAATAATATTTCATATTTGTTTCATTTCCTACAGACACGTGCCTAAAATTATATTTTTGCAGATTTCATTTCCAAAAACATTTAATTTATTTTTAGTTGGAGCTTTAATCAACGTGATGGCAACACTTTGAAAAAAGCTAATTTTTTCCCATGAATGCGAAACGTGCTCGTGCAGCTTAAATTTTATTTTTATTTTGTACGAAAAAATTGTTGAAAAATATAGTTAAAATATTTATTGAAAAATTCATTAAAAATAGAAATTTAATTTTAATGTTAAAACATTGGTATCACTGAAAAGATAAATTTTTGATCTTTAACTTCATGTAAAATTCTTTTTTGTGCGGTAATATTTTCGGAAGTTATAGCAGAAACACGTCAAAATTTCGCTTCATTTTTAAATAAATAAAATTTTAATTAAAAATTCGAAAAAATAACCCCCAGGTGCACATTCCCGGCCTCCAAGGTATACACGTGCCAAATTTGGTAGCTGTAGGTCGAACTGTCTGGCCTGTAGAGCGCCAACACATACACACACACACATTGAGCTTTATTATAAGTATAGATTACAATTGGGTCATGTTGATTTAGGACCAAAGTTTCAATTATAGAATGGCGGAACAGTGCATACAAACAAGATACTGTGGTGGTAACTTCATAAAAGTCAAATAACAACTTCCGGACACGAGTGTACACTTTTGTCTAGTGGCTTCGTTACTCGGCTATGAACCCTAACGTTGCGCGTTCGAACCTCAACTTGCACAATACCAATTAAATTCAGCAAAAAAGAGTACGTGGCGCTTATTAAATTTAAACGAGTCAAATTAATCAATGAATAAAAGACCAAAATAGCCAGGACACATTTAATTTCCAATCTAAAGAGGAGTTTTTAAAAAAGGAATTACTTCTACCCTAAAGTGTAAAGCTAATTTAATTCTTCATTGTCAAAGGTTCTCCATGTTTAAGTGCTGTTTCTGAGTTAAAATTTTTCACCTTTCTCTCTTCGATATTTTCAAGCTATAAAGTCTTAAAATTCCAAAATGAATTATATTTCATATTATTTCGATTATTAGAAAAAGAAAACTCTTAATCTGTATTCTGTAAAAACTTAAACTATTTTTGTCTTTAAACACTAAGCTGTCTTTCACATTGCTCCCAAAATAAAAATGTTTCTCAAGAAAATGTTAATTTTTGAATTGCACCTTGGAGCTTTCTTACGTTTTTAGAACCATGCGCAAAAATTATTCTTAATAATTAATTATTATTAAGAATAATAATTAATTAATTTTGCGATAATAAGAAATGTGCAAAAGTTACTTTGATTTTATCAAGTAGATTAATATTATATTATATTATATGTCATATTAGATTTTAATTTCTACCCCTTATAAAGAAGAATCGATTTGTATGGTGGCGCTCTTAATGCCAAACCGTTTGACTTAGAATTGTGAAATTTAACACAATTATAATATGGAAGGGAAAATATATTCCTTGGAGCGATTCTTTTTGAAAATGTAATTATAATTTTAATTAATTAAAATTTAAGTGAGATGTTCCTATTTTTTTACGGTAACTTCAGAAAGTATAAATGCACAAAAGCAATTTTTGCAACATTTTAAAATTTAAAAAATTCATTTCAGTTCAGTTTCATTTTTTACAATAAAATCCAGGTGGGGTTTTTTTTTTACCTCCTTTTGGAAAATTTAGAATCGTGTGAAAAAGTCATCATGTGAAAATATTTTAATTTTTGAAAGCAGAAGTCAGGTTCGAAGGCATAGATGAGAGATTTTACATTTTTCAAAGTTATTCCAAAGTTATTCAAAGTTATATTCCAGTTGGTTCGCCAAAATAATTGACTTTTTAGGCTGTTTAATTATTTATGAAATATATTTTTTAATTTCTTCATGTTATTGGATACCGCTTAAAAACGTGAATTCAATTCAATCAAAATATTACAAATTTAAAAAATGTATATATCACGAAATAAAAAGGAAATTGAAAATGCTACTACAAAGTTAATGATTAACAAAAACACTCTATTAATGTTTTGCTGGATGAGTTTGAATTTCTATTGAATTGAAATTGATATCATTAAAAAGATAATTTTCTGAATCCTAAAATAATTATAAAGACTATTTTGTGTGATTTTTGTTTCGGAAGACATGAATATCAATTTCTATTGGTGAATCATATCATACCCATTTGGCGAAGGTTAAGCCTGTTTTTGCATTCTATTAAATTATTGTTTGAAGCCTATTTCTTCGGGGTTTTTTTCTTATCTTCTTTCAGATGACCGAATGTATTTTTGGATGGCACTATGAATCATCTCTAGAACATTTTTAATAATTTTTTGCAGCTAGCTCCATTAATTAGCTAAGCGAAGTTTTGGATTCAATCCAGTTATAAAAACGTTCAATGAAACAGTTTGAAATTAGTAAGATTTTGTCTCGTGTATCTAAATTTGACTGTTGCCATTCTACAATTAGTAATAACGGTGATTTCTGTAGCACTACATTAAGCCTTTTATACACATATATAGATTAGTTTCATTAGAATTATTGAGCTTGTTCAAAAAATTATTTTAATAAATAAAGCTCACATGATTACAGAAATCAGAAGTAGTCTCGCCAAAACTGTCTCGCATACTCTTTAATAAAGTTTCATCCTTCACATTGGTAAAGGCCTGAATATCATTAATGCTCGCATTTTTATTTTCAGATTACCACATAATACAAGTGTGCTGAATAATATAGGGAAAAGACGGAATATATATCTTAGCCATCTCTTTTTTCAAGCCGATGTAAATACAAAACTACAATTTTAATTACAATCTTGATCTTAATAATAACTTAATAATACATCTTGCATTTCATTAACTTAAGCCCTTTTGTTTTTAAGCTATCTTGTTTACAGCTATCTTGCCTGCTAAAGTACAGTCTGACAGACGATCAGCTTCTTGCTAGTTTTAACACGAAACTACATTTTAGGTGCTAAACTTGTGTACGATTTCAGTACTCCCTTTTTGTATGCTTTGTAAATGAAAATGTACTGATATCTTCTCTTAATAATGAAGAAAGTGTGCGCTTGTACATCATTTGGTTCTGGTTACTGGTCACATATATCCAATTTAATACAATTATAATTTGGAGTCTGCAAATATACATCTAGGAGAAATTTTTTTAAGTTTTATTTAATCCAAAATCAAACGATATTTTGGAATCTTTCTTTATTTTTCGAGAATATTATTGTATTAAACTGGTTTCTCCCATTTTAAAATCCAAAGCATTTAATAAATGAAATTTAAACTGTTTTCATTGTTTCGACAAATATTTAAAATTGTGATTTTTTCCATCATTGAAAACTAAATAAGAAAGATTCTGGTAATTAATTGCGTAGTATAGAAAAAAAATCAGAACATGAAATTACATTACCAGAAAAGACAACGAGCAATTTGAAATAGATTGCCCAAACACTTAATGGTACTTTTATGTCATGGGATTCAGCTACTTTAGGAAAACTACACAATCGCAAGTTCACAACTTCTACACACACACACTCCTAAGGCACAGATATAAATTTAAATGGCCAGTACGCCGATACAGAATTGGCGGAAATTGAAATTGAGCTGAAGTGGCCATCTCAGACCACGGTACAACCCTCCCCGTGAAAGGTTATTCCCATCATCTGTAGGGGTAGCCGATACTATACCATTTCTGTATACCCCCCCCCCTCCCCGGTTGATGAGAACCAACTACCATACCGTAAACTTCTCATCGTTAAATCTTAGGTCCCCTTGATGGGACTGGGAAGAATACATGACAAACAATAAAATAACATGTAGCGTTCACAACAAACAATGTCAATCTCAATAAACAGAATATTTATAAAGCTCCTGTTATGACACAATGTATTGGCCATACAATTTAATGCTTAAAAATACTTTATTGAAGATCACAATAAATATTAAATTAGGCACAAGTAATTGAATGTAGATTAAAATCAGAAAATATTCTCCACTTGTCAATGGGTCATCAAAAGAGACTAGCAAAATAATAGTTACTGGAACTAATTTTATGTTATTTTTAACCATGAATATTTTAATGTTTTATTCCGGCATTTTCATTATTATCTGATATAAGACTATCATATGCTGAGAGAAAATTATTATAGAATGGCAATACAGTCCCATTGTTTTTTGGTTTCTTTGTTTTTTTAACAAACAATTTCACGAAGCATCTCTGAAACTCTTTAAAAATAAATGAAGCGCTGTAGCCGACGAAAATCGATAAGACGATTTCAGTTAAACGAGTTTTCAAAATGCATGAATAACATAGCAACTGTAGGAAACACCACTTTTTCGAAAAGGGTACAGTAAAAAAATATATATATATATTCTTCAGCTTAATATGTATACTTATTGAGAAATATTTGCATAATTCGAAGTTTTTAACGATATAACTAAAGTATTTATAGTAAAATATTCATATTCCTAGTTTCGAATAGCCTTCTGAATATTTAACGAATGAGCTTTTAGCCCTTCCTTACTTGATGCTTCATTTACTTTAAACTCGCAGACAATTTGGTATGCCTCTGCGTTATATAACATGTGCTATCACGTTCATTTAAATAGTTCTGAATACCTGGATGATCTTTACTTATTTTTTAAAAAATAGTTTGCTTTAAAAGAGTTCAGTTTTGGTCATAAGTCATTTGAGTAATCATAACCTTGCATTTTTTTTTACCGATAACCCTTTTATTTTGATGAACTGCCTTTATAACTCTCTAAGGTACTTGAAAATGTGCTACTTTGTACAGAAGTGATGTGATTATAGCAATTATTTAGGTAGAACGAGTTTGAGAAGTCTTTGATTACAGCAGCAAATAGCTATTACATCCTTTTATATCCATTATAGAGAAAGTATAGTAATCAGAAAAAAAATTCGAACTCGAGATTTTGACAAATCTCCACACCCTGAGTTCGAAAAATGTCCTTCTCTCTCTCTCTGTGCGACAAAAATAACTCAAAAACTCCTTGATATTGACGGATGAAATTCGATATACTGTCTTCAGATCAAATTAGTAGATTTCTGTTACATTTTGTGTCAGATCCATTCAGAGAAATTCTGTCTCTCTCTCGCTGTTCTAATTATAGTTAACATAATAACTACCAAACTAAGAGAACTAAATGGATAAAATTCAATAAATGTATTTAACGTCTATATAGTAGACATTTATCAAATTGTGGGTCAAATCATAGAAGGGATTGACCATCTGCAAATCTGTACATTCAGAAACATCTGTACATTCAGAACGCGGTAATTAAAAAACGAAATGAGGTAAATATAGAAATTTGGTATGTGATTTTGAGGCTACAAGTGTAGTTCTGTGCATAGTTTTTGTTTCAATCGGTTTGAAAAAATTACAACGAAAAACAAATTTGCTTTTCGGATCCGATTAACCGCATGCCAAGAAGTAATCGCCAAGAAAAAACTTTCCTGTGTTTCCACTACAGATTCAGTAAAAATGCTAAATATTCGCCAAAAGTCAGTATTTCATAATTATTGCACGCCATTGGCATACAAGGCGTTCTCTGGGATAACACCTTGTTTAAAGTATATACGAGGAGGTTTGGGGCAGACCATTCTCGCTGGTTATCATATTGTTACGAAATTTTCTTCACCGAGGTTTGTTTGGATAGTGGAAGTGATATGGTGTAAAGAACGCTCAATCAGCAGGCGGCAGTACAAAATAAAACAACGACGTTTATTTACACGAAGATACACAGGACAGCACAAAAGCGACAACTATATACAGCACAGAAGACGATTATCTTCTCCCGAGACGTGTAGCATACAACAAAACTATGGACTTTGAATAAGGCTGTGAACACAACAAGGGTTCGGGTATAAATTTTAGAATGCCACCGATGAACATTTTGTGCTTCGTAGTATAGTGAAGGAAAGCAAATACGTATTTGGCAAGAAACTACAATTTTAATGATAGGATCAGATGCAAAAGTCCATTTATTTAGGTCATTTCCTTTCTTTTCTGTTTTTTAGACATAGCATTAAATTCCTGAGAAAGTACAGATAGACAGAGGAAAGTAGTGCAAAAACTGATTCGGATTTGCACTTAGATCCCTTTGCTATCAAATTCATTTACTTCATTTTCATATTTCTTATGAAGGGATTTAGACCAAATTTTGAACGAAATTTCATGAATTCATTCACATTTTTTGATAAACACCTACAAATATGTTGGAAATATTACATGTAAAATTTTGCCATTCTTTGGTGAATTCGTGTTTAAGTTATCATGCTGGAAAACCGACAGACATTATTCCAAAAATGTGTTTTTCAGATTGAAGAATGTTTGAAACGTGGAGATTTGTCACAATTTCGAATTCGAATTTTTTGATGATTGCAATATTCTCTCTTTATATATTTCATATAAGATAAAGTTAAAAAAAAGCCATTCTGGGGGAAACGTTTTAAGATGGTTATTGCGAAATATAGCTAATACGGCCAGGGCGACAAATAGGTTAAATAAAACAGTATAAAGAAGGCTTCAGCTCCTTTATTTTCGAGAAATTTTAAGATACAAAAATAACACATAAGAAAAATGACCTTAGCCTCTCTTGAAATTCCCTCGTTTTGTACTTTCACCAGTCCAGATCTAACAGGAGAGGTTGTTTATGTCCTGCACTGCATCCGGGTGGTCATTCTGCAAGATCTTTCACAAAAGGGCTGGACTCTAAACGATAATGACCAGCAATGATAATAATCATAATCCACTTCTCTTCTCTCTTAATGGAAGTGACCATTGCCAGTAAATAGCCGAGTTTGACCAGCACAGGTTCCTGGTTTGCTGTGATCAATCCCGGAAAGGATCTTTTTGTCCACTTTTTTGTTGGTTTTATTAAGCACGTTTTTGTCGGAGATATGCTGACGTTATCATCTTATTTGCGCGGGAAAAAAATAAAGAAAATTTTATTTCTGCGGGGTTTTATTTTAAGTCTTTCTGTTCGAAAGACTTTCTTGTAGAAGTTAATTGAGTTGTTTGGGTTCTATTATTGAGACAATTTCAGACTGCGTAACGTTTCTGCTGTTATCTGTTTAGGTGCTGATATTTTTTAAAATTTATTATGCTTGAGTTCCTGATAAATGTGTAAAAATAATCTAAACAATTATATAAATTATGATTTAAGCTATTTTTGAGGTTTGGTTTGGTTATATTAACGTCCCGTTTGAAGCAACACTAGGGCTATTTTGGGACGGACCTCGTAATTTTGAACCACGGTCAGACAACGAGGACGACACCTGAGCTGGCACCCCCTCTCCACACCACACCACACCAGCGGGAGGACGTTTGGTCATGACGGATTTAACGTGCAACTGACCCCCTTACACGACGGTTCTTCGGTGGAATCGGGCCTCGAACCTGAAACCCTCCGGTTCCGAAGCCGAGATCTTACCACCAGGCCACCGCAGCCCAAGCTATTTTTGAGAATAAAACAATACTGTAAGTTAACTGAAAATGAATATCATCCAATTCGTTTTTCACTTTTGTAATACTTTTTATATTAATTTTCTAAGTATTCAATGATAAAATGAAAGAATTTGACTAACTGGAAGCTCCTGGACCACAATAAAAATTAAATTTATTCAAAAGTTCGTGCTAAGAGTGATAAAAATATCCAATTAAAAATGAGTAAAGAAAATGAAAATGAAAATGAGGATCTTTAAGCTGAAAACAGCAGTAAAAATAATTTTATTATTTGTCAGCTTTGATAAATAATGCATGATTTATGAACATAGATGGATTTCTTTTATTAAAATCATTATAATCATTGCTAAAAATTTAAAAAAAAATCTTAATTTTAAATATTAACCATTTTTACGCTAGTTCAGCGGAAATGTGGACATACTTGAATTTCAGTTAAATCTATCAAGTATATGGTTGTATATATATGTATGCATATAAGTATATATTGTTACGAAATTTTCTCTGCCGGGGTTCGTTTGGATAGTGGAAGTGATATGGTGTGTAGAACGCTCAATCAGCAGACGGTAGTAGAAAATAAAACAACGACGTTTATTTACACGAAGACACACAGGACAGCACAGAAGACGATTATCTTCTCCCGAGACGTGTAGCATACAACAGCACACACAGCAGCATACAACCAGAATCTACTGCAGACAATAGCGCACAGCTCAGTTCAGCACTAGCTTGACTCCGTCGCTGCTCACCGTCGCTTACGACTCCTCCGCTCCGTCTTCAGACTTCTCCGACTCTCGAACTCCTACTGCCTTCTACCTTCGAACCCGGACTACTGGCTTCGTCGTCTACCCTGGCAGCGGCGGTCGCTTCCTTTTATAGGTCTCAGGAGGCGGGGCTAGAAGCCTCTCAACCAATCAGGAACGTTCGAGGCGTATCTCGGTTCCTACTGGACGGATCGGGAAAATTCTCGAAGTTTCGGGTATTATCTATTTTGTCGCCAAAATCGCCAAATATGTCACCAAGTCGCCAAATGGTCGCCAAGTTTGTCACCAAGCTCTTGGACCTCCGACGCGCTAGTCCCATTCAGATGACTGTAAAACTTTCTTTCTATTGATGGAATAAACTAATCTCCTAATGATATCTCTTAATCAGATTTAAATCCTTATTAATTTCCTGATTTTTATCTTAATTTAGCCCACATTAACTTCATTCTAAAATTATCTCTTATTTCCTGATACAATTCCCCCTATTTGTTTATTTAATTAATACTACACGAGCTCTGTAAAAATGCTCAAATACGCACTTTCACAAGCTCCAAGTGAAGAGATAAAAATCTGACAAACTAAGCGAATTCTGTTAACTGATACCATATTCCCCTTACCTAAATCGACACGTGTAAAGAAATCCCTATCAGAATTTCACAATATATAATCACTGGGGATAAATATTTCGGTCTCTTCTGCTGTTGTATCGCTTATGAACGGACGTCAGTTGGTCCTCGCTTTTTGTACATAAATCATGCCTCCGGGGAAGAAATAAAGCGAAGTTTAAAATTAAAAGGGTCTTTTTTTCTTCTGGACCACAAATCTGCTTTAAAATGTGTGTGTTTACATCGTATATATCTACATATATTATTACTAAAATTTATATAAAACATTGCTTATTACTTCAATAACATTATAAAAAGGGACCTTCTGATCACTTCTGCAACAATGTATTTAAATGCTGTTTCCTTTCAAATCAAATTCTGAATTTTGTTGAACACTTTTCATTTGATTCCTTTAGCAGAGAATATTTGAAGAATGAACCAAGACCATAACCTTCCCTCCAATGTAGTAGCTAAGCGAGTTATTTAATATTGGGCCAAACGATTACAAGTCGAATGCCGTTTTGATAAACACGTTGCAGAGGACCCGGAAGGGGGGTTGTCCTTCCGCCCATTTCCGGGGAAAAGCCGATAAAGGCATTAAGGGCCAGTTATTAATGGTCATTACTGGACATTTGCTCTCGAGTATTAATCGAAGGCAGCAAACGAAATTCCCGGCGCGGAGTAGCTAAATATCGCCTGATGCACCCCAGTAGTTTATCTTAAACCTCTCTGTTAAGAAGTTGCTTCCTAATAGTGATTTATGGCTATCTCGGGAGACGCGTGTCATGTATGCTAATATCTCGGAAGATGTTTCAATTCTATACCAGAGGGAGTTTAAAAATACGAAACTAAGGCGCTGGGAAGAGACTATTTTCATACCATTATAACCATTAAGGCATAATTTTGCATAGTTATACCACTGGAATATTCCTACTCAGATGTCTGTAATCGAGATAATAATCATTTGTTTTTGTCTTGGTATAATTTTCAATATATGGTAATGTGAAAAGTGCAAAAATTCTGACTAAAATTACCAATTCCATTTTTATTTTTTTATTTTTTATTTTCCTATATATATGAGATATAAAGAGAGTAAGTATTAAAATCTTTAAAATAGTCATTCGACTTTGAAATTTTGTGAATTTCCACGCTTCTCCCCCCCCCCCTCCTCTCCAAGGCCGAAAAACTGATTTTTGAAATTATGTCTGCTTGTGAACACGATAACTCAAAAATAATTTGAGCTAGATTGATGAAATTTAGTATATAGAAATAACACCAAATTTATAGATTTGTATTTATGAAATCATTCAGATCAGTTTTAATCATTCAGATGAAATATGCCTATCAGGATGTCCAAATATAAGCAGACTCAACTCTCAAAACATAAAAAACTAGATGAATAAAATATGTATACGTTAAGTATCTAAAAGACAAATTCTTAACAAAATTTGAACAAAATCTGACAGGGGGTGACGACATGCTGATCCGTGTATTTGCATGTACGTAAATACGATTGCACAAAAAACAATAATTTATATAAATGAAATTTGATATGTGATCTTATGACTACAATTGGAGATCTGTCAAAAATTTAGATTCCTATCGGTCTGAAAAAAAAAGAAATCTAAAATACATATTTGATTTTTTAGTACTTGTACGTTAATTCAAATCGCCAAAATAATTTGCAAAGATAGCACGATGGATTAAATAAAAATGCTAGATTCAAATTTGAGTTATTGTGTTTATATGCATAAGAAAATATCGATTTGCAGATGTTTTGAAAACTGGAAATGTGATCCGTGTTTATATTTCAGACGATAAATTTGGGAACCAAATTTTATCCATAAAGCACTTCCGAAAAATTCTTGGAAATAAAATTATCTGTCTGTCTGTCTGTGATCAACAACAAGAAAAAAAACTCAAAAACCCATCAGACAAGAGCGGTGAAATTTGGTATATAGTCTTAGTGATAAATTTGTAGATTTCTGCCAAAATTTGAACAAAGTTCATTAAAAATAAGTACGGCTGTCCTTGTTCGTGCATATGAACGCAACATCTTAAAACCTCAAAAAGTTAATGGGAAAAAAATGTTTTCGAAATTTTTCATTTAAATTGAAGATGTGCATCAAATTATGGACCAGTCTGGGAAAACTGGGAGCACTGGTCAGTGTATTCGCCTGAACGTGAGAGCGATAATTGAAAAACGCAATGACATGGATCAATGTATTTAGAATGCAGTCCTGAAGTTAAAATTGTAGACCTTCGTCAAATTTTTAATCCAGCCAATTTAAAGAAAACCGAAAAAAATTCAGATTTTTTTAAATTATGTTATGAAGCATAAAATGCGCCATTTTGCTTCTTAACATCTGGAAATCGAGGGAAAGGAAGGCATCCACGCTTCCGAAGTGCCATGACCTTCGAAGGTTTCCTGTTCGCTTCTCAACAATATCTGACCCCTAGTATAAGTTCAAGAGGCTTAGCGGAGATGAGAGAAGCGGAGTTACGTTTTATTTTTACTGAGCCTGGGTTAACTTGGCAACTTTCAGATTACGCCACATTTGCCAAGTTGTATTAGACATACTATTGTTACGAAATTTTCTGCCGGGTTCGTTTGGATAGTGGAAGTTATATGGTGTGGAGAACGCTGAATCAGCAGGCAGAAGTAGAATAAAAACAACGACGTTTATTTACACAAAGATACACAGGACAGCACAAAAGCGACGACAACTATATACAGCACAGAAGACGACTATCTTCACCCGAAACGTGCAGCATACAACAGCACACACAGCAGCATACAACCAGAATCTACTGCAGACAGTAGAGCACAACTCAGTTCAGCACTAGCTTGACTCCGTCGCTTCCGACTACTCCGCTCTGTCCACTCTGACTGACTTCGTCGACTTCGACTCCTACTGACTAACTGCTCTGGCAGACTTCGCTGCTCTCGAACTCCCCTGTCGTCTGTCTTTCTCTGGCAGCTGCGGCTGCTTCCTTTTATAGGTCTCAGGAGGCGGGGCAAGAAGCCTCTCAACCAATCAGGAACGTTCGAGGCGTATCTCGGTTCCTACTGGACGGATCGGGAAAATTCTCAAAATTTCGGGTATAATCTATTTTGGCGCCTA
Source organism: Argiope aurantia (assembly GCA_026543865.1). Classification (NCBI taxonomy): domain Eukaryota; kingdom Metazoa; phylum Arthropoda; class Arachnida; order Araneae; family Araneidae; genus Argiope; species Argiope aurantia. The sequence goes on from JAPMOR010021581.1 coordinate 40,955, forward strand.
AGTCGTCAAATTCGTCGCGAAGTCGCCAAATGGTCGCCAAGTTTGTCGCCAAGCTCTGGGACCTCCGACGTGCCACACCGACTCCGTCCAATAATGATGACTGTAAAACTTTCTTTCTGTTGACAGAACAAACTATGCTGAGAAGCCGAATTGCAGGTTTGTAACACTATTATAATGGCTGCATTCCTGAGTTTAATTGGTTATTTTCAGATAATTAAGTCATGATTATGGGTTTACTTGGCGATTTTTCAGATTATGGCAAAGCCGAGTTGCCAATTGCCTATCGCTAAGTAGGCGACGGTTTCCTTCTTTCAAAATTTTATCATTGAGTCCTAAAGCTTAAAAAGTACACAAAGACATTGATAGACTATCTAGAATCAACAGGAGGGAACATTCTAGCTTGCCATTGTCATTTCAGACGCTATTTAGCTTAACTATATGATTTTTCCAACTTGAATGTTTTTTTTTATAAAAGTTTTTAGAGCAGAGTATAAGTATAAGCCTTTAATGTGTCTTTCCACAGTTAACAAAGATGTGATGGACGATTAAAATTTTCATCAAACCATATGGTAGCAACACGAGAAATAAAGCACAATGCACAAGCAAACGACTCATGTCAATTCAGGCCCCACCAACAAAAACACGTTTATGCTTTGCAGATTCAATTTAGTTTACGTAGAAAATTAAATTCAAAGAGATTCATTTTCATTTGTATAAACAGTTATTATATTAAAAATAATTTTTTTCTTCTTCACAATTGTTTTATTCCCCATAAAATTTCTTTCCAAACGAATATTTCAGAGTTCATTTCTGAAACAATTTATGATACCAATGATGAAAAGGGGTCCTAAAATCTCAATTTTTTAAACGTGTGTGTTAATATTTAATAGCATAAGAATCCTTATTTTAGAGAAGTTTATAAATCGATTTTAAAATACTTTATTCACCCTCATATTCCCCCAAGAAAGAAAATTTTACAGTAACAAGTAATATGGTTTAGCAAGTATATAATGTTGTATTTTTCACTTTTTAGTGAGTCCATAGTGGATTCCCTCTGCAACGCTCTACTACCTGATGGGTACGAAATATACAAGGCTCCGGACGAAAATGGTAAGGATTTTTGCTTTACTTTTACTATCTCTCCTAAAAATATTGAATATGGAATTTTCAGTGCATTTGGCATAGAAGTAATTAAAGCTGAGACTCAATGTTATGTAAAACAGACTGCATTCATATAGACTTTTGTTACAAAACTTGAAACTACTGTAAATATTGATAGAATAATGGGAAGATAACTGAATAAAATCTGCGACTACGAGTATAAATTTCAGTAATTTTTTTAACAACCGACGAGGAATTGTGTTCTTTTAATATCTATCTCATAATGATTGGTTTTTAATTTCCGATGTAATATTTTTAGATTTATTTTAAAATTCGCCGGACAAAGTGTCCCAGAATTCCACGCACAAACTTGAGGCGAGGTAGAGAATACTGCTAGAAATCAAGTTTATATAGAAAAGTTAGGACCAGATTGTTAAATACCCAAAATAGGCAATTGCCTAGGGACTTTCATGGTTAGAAATCATGTTCATATAGAAAAGTCAAGGTCAGAGTGTTAAATGCTCAAAGTGGATAACGACTCACAACTGTAGGGACCCCTTAACCTTCGTAAAGTGTTTTCTGCAGTGTTTTGGAAGTTGTTCAGTTTTTGAGCTCTCGTTTTATTACAAAAGACTTACATGAATTTATTCAAATTAAAATCAAATTCTCAATTTAGGACATTGTTCTAGAATCATTCCTAATTAACTGCTATTTGCACATTTAATGCTATGTTATTTGATGATTCTGAAAGAATGATATATAACTTTTCGACCCAGCTATTAAACATGACTAAGACTATGTTTGAAAAGCGTTTCATCCTTGGTTTCACTGTTTTATTTAAAATTATTTTTAATTTGCATTTGTACATTTTTTATTATACGCATTATTCAACACGGCGTTTTTAGAGAGTGGTCGACATCTAAGGGTTTAGTTGATTCAGTTTGTTAAAATTTGTTATTTCAAAACACTTATAAGACGACCGGGAGTGGTTTCCGCCAAACTTTCGAGCTCAACCTTTTGATAAAAGTGTTATTCTAGAGAGTGCCTTGCTCTCTCTTCTCATTAGAGTAGAATAATTACGAAATATTAACCTTTGAGGTAAATTTAGCATTTTTATTGAATCTGTCATGTGATCCTTGGCGAGATTTTCGAAGACCAATCCCTAGCATGCGGTTAATGTTGCCCAAACACGATTTGTATTTTATACGCGTTTTTTCCAACCAACAAATCAAAATTTGACACAAAACTGCTCTTGCAGGCGCAAGTTTGATGAGTTTAGTTATATTAACGTCCCGTTTGAAGCAACACTAGGGCTATTTAGGGACGGACCTCGTAATTTTGAACCGCGGTCAGATGACGAGGACGACACCTGAGTTTGCACCCCCCTCTCCACACCACACCACACCAGCGGGAAGACGTTTGGTCAAGAAGGATTTAACGTGCAACAGACCCCCTTACACGACGGTTCTTCGATGGAATCGGGTCTCGAACCTGAAACCCTCCGGTTCCGAAGCCCAGACCTTACCACCAGGCCACCGCGGCCCCACTTGCAGGCGCAAAATACTTTACGAAATTTCACGTACTTAAGTCATTGCGTGTTTGAATAATCTCGTTTACTTGTTTGTGGAATTACAGTCCGACAAACGGTTAACTCATTGTTGGATTTGACCCGAAATTTGACAGGTAGAGATGTTAAATCTATGTATCGAATTTTAATTATACAGCTTTTTTTATGTAATTATTGGATTAGTTTAGTTTAGTTACACTAACAACCCGTTGTAAAGCAACACTAGGGCTATTTTGGGACGGACCTCGTAATTTTAAACCACATCCAGACGACGAGGACGACACCTGAGCTGGCAACCCCCTCTCCACGCCACACCAGCGGGAGGATTTTTGGCATGACGGATTTACCGTGCAACAGACCCCCTTACACGACGGTTCTTCGGTGAAATCGGGTCTCGAACCTAAAACCCTACGGCTCACAAGCCGAGACCTTACCACCAGGCCACGGCGGTCATGTAATTATTGGATAACTTATATTGGAACAGCTTTACTGACAGACTTCCTCTAAACGAAGTTTGTCCAACCTTTGATGCGAAGACCGTATCATCCCTCTGTTTCTTGAATTATCTTTGTCACAAACAGAGAGACGGACAAACAGACTTTTTCCAAAAATGTGAACATTTTCGAACGTCAGGGACGTCTTAAGCGTGAACTTTCATCCAACTCTTGAATTCGATTTTTTTTAACAATAACAATATTTTCTCTGTACTTCGTATTCGCGAAATAGAGCCGGCGTCCTGGCATAAGAGTAGCGCGTCTTCCCCGTGATCTGGGCGTCCCGGGTTCGAGTCCCAATTCGGGCATAGTTGTTCTATCTGTGAGGGTGAGAAAAAGCCCCCTTGTAAGAAGGGAATTGCGCTGTCGGATGTGACGCCTGAAGTAACTAAGTCGTACTCTTGGCCCTAGTTGGCGCTACTGAAAAAACAAGAGACACTCACTCGGCTTAAATCGCTGGCAGATAACGGTCGGCGGCTTGTTACGGGCCGTAAGTCAGAACAACGTTAAAGTAAAAAATAAATCTAAATCAATGGAAAAAATGTCTGTTTTCGAAAATTCGTATGTGGAAAGGAGACACAATATTTGCAATATCTAAGATTCCTTAGAAGGTTTGATCCGGACCTGAGGAAAGATGGTTCGGAAATGCCATTCTCAAAAAATATTGTATAAAATTATAACAATGACGCAATGCGTTGTAAAGTTTCTTATTATCTTTAAAAAAGAAGACCAAGAATCCCTGGATGGTCTCAAAAAGTTTGTATTGGTGCACACATGATACTTACATCATATAAATTGCTGGACAATCTCAAAGGTAATGGACATTTCGCAGATAGTAAGAACAACGATAACGATTGGTGTTATAATTAACGTGCCAGAGTAGTTTAGTTTGGTTTGGTTTAGTTATATTAACGTCCCGTTTGAAGCAACACTAGGGCTATTTTGGGACGGACCACGTAATTTTGAACCGCAGTCAGATGACGAGGACGACACCTGAGCTGGCACCCCCCTCTCCACACCAGCGGGAGGACGTTTGGTCAGGACGGATTTAACGTGCAACAGACCCCTTTACACGACGGTTCTTCGGTGGAATCGGGTCTCGAACCTGAAACTCTCCGCTTCAAAAGCCGAGACCTTACCACCAGGCCACCGTGGCCTACTTAATGTGCCAGAATCTACTGCTATTTTTCAGAGATTGACTTTCGAGTTATCGTAGGATTTAAAAACTCAAGGGGAAAGAAAACATATTATCAAAGGAAAGAATAAGACAGACAATATAAAGATTATTCAAATTTTTTTACTATCAATTTTTGTACAAACAAAGCGTATTCATACAATTACCCGTATTATTTTAAGAATGTAATTGAAAGTAGTCTCGATATAATGTTTAATTAAATAATAGCTAATTTCATTTTTTATGATATTTTGTTTTACGACACTTCATTTAAGTTATGCATATTATCTCTTTTTTTTTTTTTTTTTTTTTTTTTAGTAAATCAAAAAAATTAATAACGTTTCTTCCATCTTTCAGGACAACCCATCAAGGTTCTGATTGGATTTCAAGTGTTGGACATCGGAGAGATAGACGAAGAAAAGATGGTGACTTTATTTTATTTCAACTTATTTAAATGTTACTTCAATGGTTTTATTTTTCTGAGCAAACATTCATTCCGTGATTTTTTTTTATTTCATAACATATTGCATTCCTATGTTTCATGAGACTGCACATTTCCATCTCGTGCAAATTTCAATCGGGTATTTAAATAATTTGGTAGTTGATAATGCTATTAACCACTTTGTACAAGTTCGTCAACCATATTAAAAGTATTCATTATTATTAGTTTTGATATTTGATTTAGTATTTACATCGTATCGTAGCAAAGGAAAGTGTAATTTTGTTTTATTTGAGCAACCAACATGGAGTATTCTAACTGAATGGTAATATCTAGAAATTAGCATATAAATTTGACAAAATCCGTCCAGTTTTAAAACAAAGGTCTCTGCCAAAGTCTTGTTTTCAGATATACCACATTAGGAAGGAGTTAAGTAGGCGATCATTGCTAGCATATTTAATGTATCTATTAGATATGCAATTACTATTCCAAAAAATGGAAATAAAAACTCTCCGTTATAGTAGTTAGTTACTCGCTTTCCTGATGGGTAAATTATGATGTCAGATCAAGTTACCCATCACTCCGATGACGAGACGTCTTTCATACAGGACAGGATGTACTGAGGCTGGTGATGCATGTTAGGACTCAAACATAGCTTCCATTTCTGTGCTATCGTGAAGACTGTTAATTAATTAACCGAATGCTACTTTCGGTTCACTTTTTGCAATATCTGGTAGATCATGAAATTTCATTCGTAATTAAATTTTCTAAATCCGCGTAAAAATTGTGGTTAGAGGATTCTGCCATGGGTCTATGTCATGGAGAACATGCAGTAAAGTACTGTTTTTGGGCCGCGGTGGCCTGGTGGTAAGGTCTCGGCTTCGGAACCGGAGGGTTTCAGGTTCGAGACCCGATTCCACCGAAGAACCGTCGTGTAAGGGGGTCTGTTACACGTTAAATCCGTCATGACCAAATGTCCTCCCGCTGGTGTGGAGAGGGGGTGCCAGCTCAGGTATCGTCCTCATCATCTGACCGCGGTTCAAAATTACGAGGTCCGTCCCAAAATAGCCCTAGTGTTGCTTTAAAACGGGACGTTATTATATAACTAAAAAAAAACACTTCTCTAAGAATTGGTAAATGTCGGTGGACAGACAAAGATTGACGAAGATCTTTCTGTAATGTTCTTTCATATGTAATAATGCCTGTCACCACATACATTGAAAGTACAAACTGATTCTCCCATCAAACTACTCGTAATTTAGAAATACCAAATTTTGCAAGCAAAACTATGTATCAACAAATTTTGGCCAAATGGAAATCAAGCAAGCTTCATTATAGCCAATACCAAAGGAGATTGCATTGCATTGACGTTCGCTAAGTTCCTCTTATTTCAAGTGATGAGCCGAGAATTTTCAACGACTTTCAGTTTTCTTTCGCTCCCAAAATGGCAATGAATACGTCTGGGAAAGAAAATCCTAAAATTAATGCCATTCACTCAGAAATTCTTCTATCACGAGAAGTGTATAATGTAGAAACTGCGAGCAAAATTTATACATAAACAGCAACCGTTATCAAATCTGAAACTATCCTAAATCAACTATCCAAAACCTTTTAAATAATAACTAATTAATGTTATTAGTCCTGAATTTCTTAAAGTATTTAAGATAAGAATTTGAAAACAGTGCGAAGTATTGGGTTGTTCGGAAAGAAATTTCGTTTTTTCCCGACAGAGGATTTAATTGTATTTTTTTGCACCCAACTTCACATTTAAGCCGTATCATTTTTATATGCTTTGAGAGCTCATATAGCAAGGCTTGTGTGTGAAACATTCCAATGAATTCTACGCAGTAGTTTTTGGTTGGTGCCCTTTTAAATATGGAGAGCGATAAGCAGCATTTTCGACATATCTTACTGTTTAGGTCCATTTTTTTCTGGCTGTTCAAGCCAGAAAAAAATGGACCTATGTGTATGGGGAAGGTGTGTTGACAGTACGCCAGTGTCAGAACTGGTTCGCTCAATGTTTTAGGCGGTAAAACCTTCACCTCACATGAGAAGGTCAAAATCCACCTCGATCCGTTTTTTGGCAGCAAACACCAAAACTTTAATGAGCTTGGAATTATGCTACTACCAGAAAGATGGCAAAAGGTGTTGGACCAGAACGGCTAATATATAATTTAATAAAGTATTTGTTTATTATACGAAAACTGTCTTTCATTTCCACACAAAAAAAAAACGAAATTACTTTCCGAACAACCCAATAAAAGCATGTTCTCTTTTTTTTTAATATGTATAAAAAACCGATAAATGCGAGCAACACCACAGTCTAACAACATAGTTAATAATGAATTTAATTCAGGGACATATTTTGTAGGAGGAAAAAAGACATGATATTGCGACACATTCTAACGGAGGGCAAAGAATAACTCCTACATTCAGTGCGAATCTTGCTGAAAGGAGAACAATGCAATGCTACAATACAGTATAAGGCAAAGCAATATATAGTGCACCAGTTCATTTTGCATCAGAAAGCAAAAATAACAACACAGCAAAGTAGAAGATAATGTATAATGCATGTATTCAGGTGTACATCTTGAAGAAAGGGGAAATCATGATATTACAACACAGAAAGATCTTGAGGGAGTGAAAATATGATATTATAAAGCAGAATGCTGATGGACAAAGTATAATGCATGAGTTAAATTCTTCAGGAATGATTAGAACATGGTATTAGAAGACAGCAGAGTGTAGGCAATATATAATATTCGTATTCAATTAAAGATCTTGAAGAAGGAAAATACATGAATTACATGATATTACATGAAAATATATGATATTACAACATAAGAAGTGAAGGGCAATGTGGAACATATGTATTCAGTGCCTTATTTTGGAAAAAGGGAAAAGACATGACATTACAACACAGCATGGTGGAAGCCAAGATACACAGCGTGCGTCCAATTTCGCTTCAGGAAAGAAAAGAGCATGATATTACAACAAAGTAAAGACAAAGGCAACATAAAAAGCACATATTCAGTTCCATATTGTGAAGGGGGGGGGGGGCATAAGGCAACATAAAAAGCACATATTCAATTCCATATTGTGAAAAAAGGGGGGGGGGGGCAAAAGGCAACATAGCAAGACGCCGGACAAAGTATAATGCATGTGTTCAATTCATATGAGGAAGGAAAAGAACAAGATATTACAAAACAGCTGGGGAAAGGGCAACGTGTGATGCCCGTATTCAGTTGCATATCTTCAGGAAATGAAACTATGATATTATAATGCAGAATGCTGGTGGCCAAAATATAATGCATGAGTTCAATTCTTCAGGAAGGAAAAGAACATGACATTGCAAAACGGAACAAAGTGGAAGGCAACATATAATGCACGCATTCGGATGCATATCTTGAAGGAAGGAAAGTACATGAGATTACAACACAAAATGCTGGAGGTCAGCGTATAAGACACGTATTCTATTCACATCAGGAAGGGGGGGAAACTAGATATTAAGAAACAGCAAAGTATAGATCATCCTATAACGCACATATTCATTTGCGCAACAAGAAGGAAAAGAAGAAGATATTACGAAGGACAGCATTATATAACGAAATTATTCAATTAAAGATATTGAAGGTGGAGAAAAGGCATGATTATACCACACAACATGTTGGAGGACAACGCATAATGCATGTGTTCATTTAAAGATCTTAATGGATGAAAGAAACGTTATATTACAATAAAGCATGCTAGAGAGCAAGATATATTGCATGTGTTCAATCCATCAAGATGGAAAAGAACATGATACTGCAAAACAATAAAATGGAGGGTGATGTATAATGCACGTACTCAGTTGCATATCTTGTAGGAGGACAAAAAATATGATTATACTACATGGTGAAGGTCAACGTATAATAAAATTCCACATAAAATGCAATTGCGCTTACCTTTTTATGTGCCAATTTGTTCTAACTTGGAAAAGTCCTGTCTTTCATTGTGTTTTGTCCCCTTTATCCACAGGATTTCAGGCTCCACGCTTTCGTAATGAGTATATGGAACGACTCTCGACTCCTCCTGGACAAATACAGAGACAGCGAGGTTAAAGAGTTCACCATCGTGTACGAGCGATGCCGACGGTACATCTGGACGCCGGATATCTTCTATGAGACTGCCAAGCAGATTGAAAACTTCGAGAAGACATCGCCCAGCACGCTTCTCAAAGTTCTGCCGGACGGAGCCATTATCATGTCCACAAGGTAAAAGCATTGCAAAGATGTCGAAATTAAAAATAGCTGATAAACACCCTAATAGGAAACAGCTCTACAGTCGGTTATGTGAATAATAATAAATTAGCGAGAATGCTCCCTCCTCTTGGCATTCGTTTCGAAAACTTAAGACAGTCAGAATCTTCTTTCCTATTAGCATTTTTTGCATTTCTTACAGAGTAGAAGAGTTGAAGTAGTGGAAGGCAGAGACTGGCATTTTCTTAGAAGTTAAGCATTTTCTTAGAAGTTAAGTTCATACGAGGCCAATTATTGCGGATACAATGCCCGAAAAGTGTCCCGATGAGGCAACTGTTTGCCATTGTGATCTTCTTAAAGTAGGCGTAGCCTTCTATTCTTTAATCATTGGCCTCAGGTGAACGCTGCTTCAAGTATCCCTTAGGAGAAATATTTTAGTAACTGAAACTTTCACTGCACTGGAAAGGGGAAGGGGTTCCTATAAAAATATAATTACCCACTACAAAATTCAAAGAGTTTTGAAAGAATTGATCAGTTTATTTAATGAAACTTTTCAATTGGAAATAAATGTCTAAGGTTCAATATCTTGGAAAATAAATGCTTGTTCCACTTTTTAGAAACACCCTGTATATATAGACGAATTTTTTACTATCTGCAGTTTTGATCCGTTCTTGATTAAACAGGTACTTTGTACAAAAAGTGAATAGTCAATGTCGACTTTTCTATGTTCAAGAACTAATGTTATTGTTATTTCTAATGGCACTTGTGATAGGCAAGGCCACTGACTTTAGAAGTCAGTGATTTTAAACAAAGGGTGCGTCTCTTATTTTTTCAGTAGTGCCATGGGTAAGACTTAGCTACGCACACGTCACAACCCTTCTTACTGGGCGGACTTCTTTCAAGCATTTTATTCACTCATCCACAGATCGTCATTTAGATCTGAATCAGGGAACGATCATCCCTGATCCAGTACTCCCAGCGGTTTTACTCTCGACATAGAGAGCTTTATGACCACGACAGATTTATATGTGCGCCAGCCACCACACACACAGGGATTCTTCGGCTGGAGAGGTTCAAACTCGCAACCCAAGGGAAGCGAATCCAACGCCCTACCAACCAGGCTATCTCGGCCCGCCTAAGAATTAATTTAGGAGTGTAATGACGCAATGTGCATCGTAAATTAATGATGGAAATTGAGTACACATTTTAGATGCTTTCCTCTTCGCCGATTGGATCAAAAAAATTCTCACACTAAAACAGTTTTGGCCACAAAACCAGCTAACAAAATTTTATAACTTAATCCTATCATTTTCTTAATTTTCTCGTTCGCATACACTCAAATACATAGACCAAAAAAAAATTTATCCTTCTTTGAAAAAGATCCAAGACATAAGTCAGATATATAGTTTAAATGATAAATCTGCGTCTAGGGTTTATACAAAAACCGACTTTTTGAAAAACCGGTTTTCGAATTCGATATTCCAAAAAAAACCGGTTTTAGCCGGTTTTCGAATTTTTTGTCAAAAAAAATTGAATTGGGGAAAAATAAAATATTTTTCCCTATTCTATTTTTTATTTTATTTTAATTTATATAAAATAACAAAATAAAACGAAATAAATATCGAAGTCAAAATATAAAAAACAAAATTAAAGATTATATATACATATTATTTACACAAAATAACGAATACTCAAACAAAAATTTCAAATAATATTTATATTATTTTCACTCATTTTAATTTCTCCTAAGAAAATAGGATTTTAAAGAACATAAAATATCCACTGAACGGTGGCTAAGTCTTGTTCTTATTTTGGACACAATATTGCCTGAAATTGAAAATACTCGTTCACTAGTTACCGAGTTTGGCATCAAATTACAAATCTAAGTTTTTTGTTCTTTTATTCGTTTGTTCAAATAATGAAAATTCAGCTTTCAGTGTCTTTGGATTTGTAAGTTTTTCTTCAGGGTCTTCAAGAAACTAAACAATTATATTATTTCCGACAATTATTTCATGAACTGCTTTCAAATGATTATGTAGATTTCTCGTAGATGATCCTTTGCAGCTCAACATTTTATTACAATGATTTTAGATTGCCTTGTCTATCCCGAACTTTTTGAAACTATCTCAAACTTCCGACTTACTCATTTTTTTATTAAAAAATGAAATTAAAGTTATTGAATAAATATTTTTGACGTTTATTTTACAATTTTATTATTTTAACTATTAATATTAATGCAATTTAAAATAATCTAATCTACACATTTTCTAGGAATTTTGAAAAAAAAACACTTTTTAATTTAATTCCGATGCTTGCTAAAGACATAATTTATGTTAAAACGTTGGGAAAGAAAATATGGAATATTTTAACACCCTGTGTTTTATTTAAAATTCCATTAAACAGAAGCCAGAACTTCTTATTTTACACTAATTTTTGATAGAAGAAATTTATATAATAAAATTTAAATTTTAAAATGTAAAATAGAAAATATAAACATAAAAATTAAACATACTTAGTACTTACGCTATTTTTACCAAATATAACAATTATCTTAACCTTCACGATATTAAGCAAACCTGTCGCGACTCGAGATGGATCGGATTCTGAGACCACATTTCGACAATTCCATTTCATTAAGGGGTGAGACGCGAAACGATGAGCACATTTGACCTTGGATTAGATACTTTTTAGTTCTATTTTTTTTCACGTGTATGTGAGTGTTATGTCATTTCTGACAGCATTTTATTTTAACTGAATATTTCGTATTGATATGGCTAGTTCAAGTGGTGTAAAAAAGCTTTCGGGAGTGGTACGAAGAAAATTTTATATGATATCATTAAATACTGTGATCAAGAAACAGAAAACAGGGAATTATTTATACCTTTCACTCGTTCTTCGAAACGAGCCGGTCAAATTGCTGACGTTTCTACTAGCACCGACTTCATACCTATATACAAAACATCCGACGAGAAGCAAGAGATGAACTTTATGAAACTTTTGTTTCACCTTGAAAAAAAAAGTGAAAAGGAATGTTCATGAAAAACAAATTGACGAATTCGAAGCGCAACTGTGCAGTGCATAAGCACTGGCCAAAGCAATTTGCAACGTTGAAAAAATGTGCTTGCTGCCCATTGCATAGAATGACTAGCAAATCAAATAAGTTGAAAATTAATTTTACATAATAATATGAATTCTTAAAACCGGTTTTCTTAATTTAAAAACCGGTTTTCGAATGTGACAAATTTACTTTAAAAAACCGGGTTTTTTGAAAACCGTCAAACCCTATCTGCGTCCAAATTTCATGCACGTAGTTCATTGATTTTTTTGCATTACTGCGCTCACATGCATAAAGGCAGAAGAAAGAAAAAAAAACAGATTACCCTTAAATGGATTTCAAAAAAGTTTTGGGTACTTTTCCGTTAGTCGAGCGCAAGTGAAAAGTCGCAAATAATATAGAATTCCGCCAAATTCGCGTTTGGCTAACAATCCATTAGCCGGGAGCATGTAAAAAATCGCCAAATAATGTAGAATTTCGCAACATTTCTTACACCAAATTTGCGTATGGTTCACAATTGGCGACATTTGCGCCCGGCTAACGGAAAAGTGCCAAATTTTGATAGAAATAAATCTACAAATTTTGTATTAAAAAAATTACTAAATTTCAAAGTTCTGATTCAATGCGTTTTCAAGTTATTCTGTTCACACATAAACATAATTCAAAAGACATGTATTTTGGAATGAGGAAGTCTAAAATATGGAAATACATCAAAATCTCCAATTTTTGGACAATTCTAATACAAGAAATACAATACAATACAATTCATATACAAGAAATACAATACAATACAATTCATATACAAGAAAATATAAAAAATTATAAAAGGTAGCTTTGTTTAGTTTAGTTATATTAACGTCCCGTTTTAAACAACACTAGGGATATTTTGAGACGGACCTCGTAATTTTGAACCGTGATCAGATGACGAGGACGACACCCGAGCTGACACCCCCCTCTCCACACCACACTACACCAACGGGAGGATGTTTGGCCCGGACATTTAAAGTGCACCAGGCCGCTTACACGACGGTTCTTCTGTGGATTCGGGTCCGAAGGCGAGACCTTACCACCAGGCCACCGCGGCCCTAAAAAAGGTGGTATCTCTATTCTAAAACACTTTTGCATTGATGTATTTAGGCTCGCGTCTCCTTTCCACTTCCCGTGTGAACGATTTTTATATAATACAATTCACATTTAGAACGCAAGCCTAAAAACATTATCATGTTAAAAAGAGAGCGAAAAAGCGAAAATTCTGCTTTGAGATTTATGTTAACAAAAAAAATTCTTTCGTCATAACTTTAGTATTTGGAAAATGAATGATTTTTTTAAAACAATATTGTTGTTAAATTGTTGTCTTAAACAATATTAAAAATATTGTTACAAGATTAGTTTGGAATTAATTTTGAAAAATTATTAAAATGGAATTAAAAATTTAGCAGATATAAAATTGATATGTCGGAAAATCTAATTTATTGATCTTTAAAATAATATAAAAATGATTGTTTTAATAATATGCTCCAAAGGTGTCCGGGCGAAACGTTAAAATTTGTAATTAATTAAAAATCTAACTAAATATTTTCAAATACTATTTTAATGAGCACCTACTATACAAGAAACAAATATATACCAAATTTAGAAATTCTAGATCTAATGGTTGTATTTATAGAACGTTGCATTTTTTGCTTTATGATCTTTTTTTTTTCATAATTGATCTTACAGAAAATATGTCGGCACAGAAAAGACTACTGTGCCTATTCTTTCTTTCTTTAGTAATTAAAATATTTGTTAATATTGATTTATTTTTGTCCTATAATAAACTACAAACCGACCCTTTGACTAGAACTATCAAATTTGACAGAGATATACTTCGGGAGTTATAAATGTGCAATTCGGAACAATTATTTGAAATTGTCAATTAATTAATCAAAAGCTAAACGACTTTCACCAAACTTATTTTTATACGAATATATTCTTTTGCATATTTTTCAACAATCTATTTAATTCCAAGATTGAAATTCAATCATGTTCAACGTTTCATCGAATATTCAATCGCATCATTTTCTTCTATTATTGAAAATCAAGGCAAAACGCTCTGCTTAAAATTTGTGCAATTTACAAGGGGAAGTCATATCTCCGACTCTCCGACCTGCCCGAAGGCACACGGATAAAGAAAACTGAATGATTGAACCGCTGCAACAGCAACGCTGGCGGGAACTGTTTTTGAGTCCTAAGGTTCATCACCGGCCACGGTACAACCCTTCCCGAAGGAAGTACGTCCCGTCATCGATGGAAGGAGCCAGATCCCCCACCTTTTTGTGTACCCTCCAGGTAGCGAAATCTAATTACCATACCGGAAACATCTCATCCTCTTTTCGAGGTGCCCCCCCCCGAGCGTTAGTTTACAATGGTAATCAAAAAAGGAAGTTAGATTATGTGCAATTTGAAACATATTATCCAGATACTTAAGATTCTATTGGTATTGTTGCGAAATTTTCTTTACCGGGGTTCGTTTGGATAGTGGAAGTGATATGGTGTGTAGAACGCTCAATCAGCAGACGGTAGTAGAAAATAAAACAACGACGTTTATTTACACGAAGACACACAGGACAGCACAAAGCGACAACTGTATACAGCACAGAAGACGATTATCTTCACCCGAGACGTGTAGCATGCAACAGCACACACAGCAGCTTACAATCAGAATCTACTGCAGACAGTAGCGCACAGCTCAGTTCAGCACTAGCTTGACCCCACCGCTTCCGACTACTCCGTCTTCTACTTCTCCGACTCTGGATCGGATTACTGACTTGACTTCTCTGGCAGCTGCAGCCCCTTTTATAAGTCTCAGGAGGCGGGGCTAGAAGCCTCTCAACCAATCAGGAACGTTCGAGGCGTATCTCGGTTCCTACTGGACGGATCGGGAAAATTCTCGAAGTTTCGGGTATAATCTATTTTGGCACCAAATTCGCCAAATTGGTCGCCAAGTCGCCAAATGGTCGCCAAGTTTGTCGTCTAGCTCTGGGACCCCCGACACAACGCCCAGACTCTGTCCCATAGAGATGACTGTAAAACATTCTTTCCAATGATGGAACCAACTATGCTGGGAAGCAGCATTACGGATTCGTAACAGTATTATGATGCCATGGGACTCAATACTGTAAAGGTGTATGTACTCAATAAACAGAACAGGAATAAAGCAATTAAAAGACAGTTTTTATGTGTCCCTATTTGAGGTTTAAAACTAGCTATTGAGGAAAGCGTGAATATCCATGTATGCATAAGAAATTTGATTGAAATTAAACATAACAAATATTGTAAATGAGGCTAAAGCTATATAAAAATATATTTTAGACCCTATTATTTGTGAAAAATTCAATGTCATAATCACTTATAATTAAACTACGAAATTTTCATGTAAAATTACAATAGTCTCTGAAATGAAGAAAAAATAACTTTTTAAAATGAGTATGAAATTCAATGCCGTTCTTGGCGGCTTTTAGTGATTTCCATAAGAATGACTAAATTTTAGATGTTTATTGTTTCTTCTCCTTCTTTCTTCTTGAATGTTCTTAGAAATATTTAAGAAGCATTTAAACAACTGAATTTATATTTTTGAGTATTACTTAGAATATGATATTGTATTATTTTTAGGTACTCCTTTAAAGCTGGGTGTCACATGAATTTCGAAAATTATCCATTTGATTCTCAGGAATGTGTGTTTTTTGTATCCTTAAGTAAGTTTTTTTCAATTCCATCAAATACAGCAAACTCTGCACTTAAATTAAGTATTCAGAATTTTAAAATAACCCTATTTTATAAATTTTTTTCCAGGGATATGAAGTTCGATAATGTGCAATTAAAAGTGAGATTCATTGAGCAATTATATGTTATATTTTATACAGTTTACGTTTAATACACTTTATGCATATGCGTCTTTTCATTTCACACTTTCATCTTGGTTAAGATGCAGTAAAAAAAAGGGGGGTAATAAATCAAATAGATGGTCCTAATAACAAGCTTGAGTTGTGGCAGCAAACTTGTTAAAAAACTTTTTTTTGAGGATAAGTAAATAAAATAAATTATTTTATTGAAACTAAAAGAGTCAGTATTCCTGGCGAACCAACTGGTCGTCAAAGACAGCTAGTAATTAAATAGATATTTCAATTCTACAGAAGAAAAACATCACAGTTTCATTCGGTGAAGAAGAGTCTTATTTTTACAATATCTCTAATCACTCACCTAGAGTCAGTTTATGATAAAACCAGACCTGAACAAAGGCACTAATACTTTCTTTACTTATACTTTTCATCTTCGCAATATTCCCTAAGGCACTTATACTCTTCTCGCCACTACCTATCTCTACGTTACTGCTTGCGACCTCAAAATAGAAGCTCTCCTCCCCCTTGACCAAAACATTCCATTTTTTCTGTATTTTCACAAATTATTTTAATAGAACAAAATTTAAATAAACACAGGAATCATCGTTTTTCAGTTAAAAAAAGTCGACATTCGAAACGATCAAACAAAAATATATGGAGCAGCTCCCATATACGGCCTAGTAGCGCCAATTTTTTCGCCAAGAAGTTGCCAATAAGGCGTGTTTAGGATGTTGCGATTCTTAACCGGAAATTTTGAAGCCACGTTAGGCTTATTTCTAAGACTGAAAAAATGCACTAGTAAATGTTGTGATTATTGACTAATTTTTGAAGCCATGTTTAGGCTTAATCCTAGGACTGACAAAATACACAAGCGTAAGTCGTGGGGAGGGGGGGTATTGAAATATTTAAGATAAAGATCCAAATGAAACGACTTGCTTAATTATAAGTATAATGAAGCATGATGAAATGCTCATTTGCTTTTAAGTATAATGAAATGCTCAAAATTAATATTAAATGATGATGACGAAATTATTTTTTGCTCCGATTTTTAAAAATGATTTCTTAATTTTATGCTGAATATGTTCTCATGAAAACGTTGATATTTTTTTCATTTTAAAAGAATAGTTTATAAAAGTTAATAGCTGTATATGTGAGCTGCTCCTTATAAAAACACATAAAAATACTGAATATGTTCTACGGTTTCAGGTTATCATAAAGAATACATAAGCCGATGACGGCAACCAGAAATTACCGTTTATCGCCAAATTTCTCGCCAATTTGGCGGAGGCCGTATACGGGAGCTGAGCCAAATATATGACAGATTTCATAGAATGAGATTGATTCAAGCTTTTTTCCTCTCAAAGTATTTATTAATTCTGCATTAAGGCCACCTCTGTATTCTAGTACATATTTCCGAATGATTTTGTTTTATTTCTTTACTAACAGATGGCAGCACGAATTCAAAGATTTAACAGATACAATATACTAGACAATGTTCAATTTTTTGGAACACTTTCGAAAATACTTATATTTGTAAATATTTGAATTTAAAAAAAAGTTTGAAAAAGCATCTGTGAAACCAAAATATACCAGTTAATTGATGAAAGATTTTTTTAAATGAAAAAAGGGGCTTTTCTATGACTAAAAACTGATATTAAGCAAAAATCTTCTAGTTTATAGATTTATCAAATGGCTCGCTTAAATTTTTTCATATAGAAAGATTTATATTTATAGACTCATTCACCCATTATAAAAAATTATAGAATATATTATTTAGTCCCTGAATTGAAAAATAAGCTGAATTTCTATCCCTTCTTTAAATATCGGGGTTCGACTGATAAATAACACAAAATTAACACTTTTTTTTTACATTGTGAATTGTTAAAACAACTATAAAATATTTCTAAATGAACAGATTATTTATTCTCTAGTTCAGGAACTGCAGAATATATTGAGAAATTATGGTACTAAAATTGAACAAAAAATATTTATTAGATTTTAATTTATGAGGTTTTTTTTTAAGATAATTCTATCAAAAATTTGAATTTGCAAATATCTCATCTAAAGGTGCATTAAAACATATGCAAAGCAAATATAACTATTTGAGCAATTTTCAAAAGAAAAGCTAAGAAATAAAATTTAAACAGTTTTAAAAAGAAGGCTGTCCGAACATTAGGAACATTAAATAACAAACGAATTCATAATTTACAAAAAAAAATTACTTTTTAATGTAATCATGTATTTAAAAAGCACAGAAATAAAACGGAGGTATTTTTAAATGCCATCTATGAAATTTATTTTCATTACCAAGAAATATACAGATTAGTGTATGATAATTGCAATTTGGGTTGAATATTTTTTTTAATGTACTTGAGCTCAAAAACACAAATTTTCCAATTATTTGAGTGAGATATTGGTGAAGAAGATTTAACTACTTGGTACGAGGAGGCCATGCGATATGTAATCATTTAAAAAAATTATTTTCGACAGCTCTGCCAAAAATTAATTCTGTCAGTAATTATTTTGTCAATATTTTTTTTCCGCTCTGTCGCTTTCAACTCCTCCGCTCCGTCCCCCCGTCCGACTTGACTTTCTGGCAGCCGCAGCCCCTTTTATAGGTCTCAGGAGGCGGGGCTAGAAGCCTCTCAACCAATCAGGAACGTTCGAGGCGTATCTCGGTTCCTACTGGACGGATCGGGAAAAGTCTCGAAGTTTCGGGTATAATCTATTTTGGCGCCAAAATCGCCAAATTGGTCGCCAGGTTTGTCGCCTGAGCTCTGGGACCTCCGACGCGCCACACGGACTCCGTCCATTCAGATGACTGTAAAACTTTCTTTCTGTTGATGGAACAAACTGTGCTGGGAAGCCGAATTGCAGGTTTGTAACAATTTAATGTAAGCATATCTAGAAGATCAACCTTCACTTGTTTTTGTAAAATTATGTTTTTTTTTCGGGGGAAATATTTAGATACTAATCCCATACTTATTACATATGAATATTTTTCAATCTGGCCTACATATGAATGGGTCATTTAAATAAAAAGAATCATGAACTAACTTAGTTTAATATGTTATTCCAAACAATCTGCTATATTACAGTATCCATTTTGCAGTTTATCTACCAGTACATATATTTTTGATCTTGCACTTAGTTTTACCATTGTTGGAATTCCTGACCTAACCCTAATGATGTAACCTCTTTGCGCATGCGCGCTGGTGACGTCAGGAAAAAATTTCCCATGATCCCATGGAGTAAGTGATGTAAGTGGAGTTTAGGTTTCAGTTTGGATGAAGCGTGTATGATGGAACCAAAAAGATGGTTTTGTGCTGTGCAAAGAATTCGTACACGTAAAATGAAATATATGTAAATATTTTGTATATAATTATCTGTGCCTGTGTCCTCGTCCTGCAAATATAAAAGATGACAAAAATGAAAACACTTGGATTAATGATTTCGATGTCTATGTGATCTAACTCACCTTGGAATACCTCGATTCTCTTTCATTTAGAAGATCCCGGAATGACAAGGTAAGAGAGAAATTTTTCTTACATTTCGAGAAATTTGAATTTGGGGCTTAGAAATCCCCAAAACCATTATGAAATTGGATCGGATATGACACTATTTGACGTTGTCAGGACGAGAGTAGATAGAAAAAGGCTCTAATAGTTTGTTTTAAAAAAAGTTTTGTTTGTGTGTGTGTGTGTAAAATCGCATTTTTTCAGGAAAGACACTTGTGTACATAAACTTAAAAAGCAAAAATATTAAATATAAATACATAAGTAAAAAAATAAAAGAAAAAACGCGACTCCGAACCAAGGACGCTCAAGACACTCGTTATTCATGTGTTCCTGTATATAACATGGAACTTTTTGGGGGGCAATATCGTTTTATTTTTCATATTTTTACATTCACTTTTCTGATCGTTTCAGTGACTTCCTCCGACTCCGTTGCCGTCTTGAAGTGGGTGGGGGAGTCCAGCTACCAGATACGTTCCATCAAGATGATGAGAGAAGCCCAGCCACTGCAGTTCTTTTTACGTGAGCCCACCGCTGATACTGTGACTGAAATATTTGCAGAAGGTATGGCGCACCGTCTCGACATTTCTCGCTTAAATACTAGAATAAGGAGTTTTACTGTGGATAATCAATTTGCTGAGAATTTTATCACACATGCTTACCATTTTCTCGTACTTATAGTGTAATCAACAGGATTGGTCACCCCAAAACTTTCTTGCATATTCTCTAATAAAGGTGTTATATAAGAGAATACTTCCCTCTTAGAAAAAATATCAAGCAACATTGTACCAATATCTTTCCGACATTGGCCAGAATTTAGTTTAGTTATATTAACGTCCCATTGTAAAGCAACGCTAGGGCTATTTTGTGACTAGACCTCGTAATTTTGAACCGCTGTCAGATGTCGAGGACGACACCTGAGCTGGCACCCCCTCTCCACGCCGCACCACACCAGTGGAAGGACGTTTGGTCTGACGGATTTAACTTGCAACAGACCCCCTTACACGAAGGTTCTTCGGTGGAATCGGGTCACGAACCTGAAACCCTACGGCCCACAAGCCGAGACCTTACCACCAGGCCACCGCGGCCTTGGCCAGAATTCAAAACATCGAACAACATTGTAGGAATATCATATAATATCTTGTGCTAATAGGGCTTGCATGACAATGGTTACGGAATAGCAACCTTTACCGTGAACATAGCATTTTCAATGAATTGATCCTGTGTTCCTTGGGGAGTTATTTCGCGATTAATCCCTGATATGCAATTAACAGTATCCGGAAATCGAATTTTTATTTTAGACGAGTTTTTCCCAACTGATTGAAAAAAGATTTTGCATAGAATTACAATTATAATCACAAAATCAGATACCAAATTTGATATCTTTAAGTTTTTGAATGTTTGAATTATCACGTTCTAAAAGTACAGACCAAACAGACGGCCAACGATTTGTTGAATTTTACTGAAAATTTGAGAGATATCTAGACCAAAGATGCTAATTCTGTGTATAGAGTTTTTACCTAGCAGCTCTACCGTGCTAAATTATTTTCGAACAGCCGGACAGATAGAATTTCTCTCACGTGTGTTTGTTCAAAATTGATAGAAACCTACGAATTTAGTATAAAGACGACCGTATGCCAAATTTCATCCGTATAAATCAAGCTATTTTTGAGTTATTTTTGTAACAGATGGACGGGCATTTTGCAACATGTGTTTTTTGAACTCAGCGTGGTCTAAAACGTGTAGATTCGCCAGTATCCAGAGTTCAAATGTTCTAACTATTACTATACTTTCTCTAAACTAAATATACGAGAAAGTAAAAGGCATGGAAATCGTTGATAATCAATTCAATAACATCGAACTACACGTTTTAAGGTAAGAGACTACATACTATGTGTGTGTTTTTTAATGTGACAAGATACTTACATTTGTATATCGTTTTCCAAAATAGATTTAAAAAGCACTCATGAATCAAAAATATATCCGTTTAAAGGTCAAAAGTGTTTTGAAAATTAAAAGAAATACGTTATTTTTTCTGGCTAAAAAGAGGTTTAACGCAAGAACCTTCTGTTTAAATCTTTAGCTTTTTATTGGACTTAGGCCTTTTGTTAAAAACGTCGACTTTCAAAATGAATGTTGGAGTGAGAACTGTCTTGAAGGGCCTTAATGAATGAAATATATCTCGTTTTCATATAAAGGAAAGCGCGAGCAAATGCTAAAGGACTGCTTTATTGTGAAAATAAGCAGAGGTGACTTATGTAATGATTGGCTTTCAATCATTCGATGTTGATTTCTTCTGAACGGATCCTGACTTACGATTTGGAATCATCCATTGAGGAAACGAGAGAAACATTTAATGGACGGTGAACCCTTCCTCGCCACTTGAAACAAACTGAGTGACCATCCACCGTTTCCCCTTTCTCTGAAAAAAGAAATGAAAGGGGTTAAAGTGTGGTCAGTTGAGCGATGGATTCCAGAAGAATCAGTAAAAAGGCAGAAAAGAGAAGGTCTGGAGAACGAGGTGAATCCGGAATAGAAATATAACAGCATGGAGGCTGGAATGGAAATTTCAGGGGTGAAAACCTAGGTTGTGATCGCAAGAGAAATAGATTTAATTTCAACGATAACACCAACCATTCATCTGCATTCAAGTCTTGTATTTGTATTTGTTACAAAACAAGACTTGAATGTTAAACTGTTAACATGTTTGCTAAACTGTTAATTGTGTACAATTATTGGTGATTATTCATAATCACCAATGAGTTTAGTCGTGATTATGAATAATCACTGCATAATCACCGAATCAGCCACATTTACCGTAACATACGATAACAATTTTTCAATCTATATTTTAATTATATGAATAATCGATAATTAGGAGTAACTTACGATAAGTTGTTCGAAGGTTCATTTACAGAAAGTTCTATAAAAATAACCTAGTTATCTTATTGAATTCCCTTTCCAAAATGTTCGATCCATTTTATGCCAGCTGTTATTTTGTAATTCTAACCTTTCTTCTATGGTCAATATTGGTGTAATTTATCCTGTCTTCAGCATTTCTTTATTTTCGTTAGCAGGGAACTACACCAGCCTGCTCGCCAACTTCCGGATGGTGCGAAGGCTGACAGGTAGCATCATGAACACGTACGCCCCTTCCACCATGATAGTCACCATGAGCTGGGTCAGCTTCTGGATAAAGGTGGACGCGGTGCCCGCCAGAGTCGCCCTCAGCGTCACTTCACTTCTCACCCTGTGCACACAGGTAAAGCTTCTTTATTGCACACTCAGTGACGAGTTAGGTTTCCAGCTTGGTGAAAGTCTTTCTATGTATTATACAAAGACTTTCTATGTCTATTTCTATTTCTATGTCTATATATAGTCTTTCTATATATATCAGGGTTCACTTGGGGTGGTAAAAAAATTCAGAGGCATGCGTACCAAAACAGTCGACTGTAACTAGCACTGAGTCTACACAAAGTACCCAATGCTTCATAGAAATCGGGAGAGATTTATATCTTCTAAATGAATTAATTTTCGAACCTAAGACTATTGTTACAAACCTGCAATTCGGCTTCCCAGCATAGTTTGTTCCATCAACAGAAAGAAAGTTTTACAGTCATCGGTATTAGATGGAGTCCGAGTGTACGTCGGAGGTTCCAGAGCTTGGCGACAAACTTGGCGACCATTTGGCGATTTGGCGACGAATTTGGTGACTTTGGTGCCGAAATAGATAATACCCGAAACTTCGAGAATTTTCCCGATCCATCCAGTAGGAACCGAGATACGCCTCGAACGTTCCTGATTGGTTGAGACGCTTCTATCCCCGCCTCCTGAGACCTATAAAAGGGGCTGCAGCTGCCAGACGAAGTGAATCAGTAGGAGTCGAGAGTCGGAGAGGTCGAAGACAGAGTGGACGGAGTCGTCGGAGAGTAGTCGGAATCGGCGGAGTCAAGCTAGTGCTGAACTGAGCTGTGCGCTACTGTCTGCAGTAGATTCTGGTTGTATGCTGCTGTTGTATGCTACACGTCTCGGCTGAAGATAATCGTCTTCTGTGCTGTATATAGTTGTCGCTTTTGTGCTGTCCTGTGTGTCTTTGTGTAAATAAACGTCGTTGTTTTTATTCTACTTCTGCCTGCTGATTGAGCGTTCTCCACACCATATGACTTCCACTATCCAAACGAACCCCAGTAAAAATTTCGTACCACTATGCTTCTGTTCCATCAAACAAAATCGGTCGACTGTGCGCGAACATCATTTTTACTTCTGTGACAATTGCCTTCTGACGTGTGTATCACGTCATTGGCGACTCTGCGATAAAAGCATCTGAAGGTGCGTGGTACGTCGTTCCACCGCAAGAATTAAAAAGAACAGAGGAACGAGTTTTCTCTGGACTGGTTCTTATTCGGAGAAAGACAAAGGTGTAGGAGAGTGGATAGTTGAAGTAAGGGTTTAGTGAAGGACCACAGCAGGTCCCTGGCGGTATCTGAGGAATTAAGTGACTAAGTTGTATAGGAAAATGATATATTTTAAAAAAATTTCATTGTTAATAACCCAGTATAAAGAAATGAAATATTATTTTAATCTAGAAATGTTAAATTTTTTTCTGTTCACTCTGTAAGCACAGAAAAGGCTCCTTCATTCCACACACCGTAACGAATCGAATTACCAATATGGTGAAAATTTCAACATGTATTGTGATATCCAACGAAAGCAGACTAAATAGACGACTTTTCTTCCACTCCCAGTGTTTTATTTTTGGTGAAGGACAAGATAGGCATTCAATCTGACAATTGACCAAGACAGATGGAGGTATGCGATGAAGGGTTTAGAAGAAAAGCGATATTTTTATAATCTCTTTATTATTTGTAACTCTATCTATTATCTTAGACTGTTGAACAGCAATTTTATGTTCCAGTATTATTATGGCCATTTAAATAGTCATTTTTTTTATCATGACTGTTACGTATTGAGATAAGCGAGGATAGAACCAGGAGCCTTGTGGTTAGCAGCGGAGTAACATGACCACAAGACGAGAGCAATAGCTCAGGTTGCGTAGCTGTTAACTTGCTTATAAGCTTTCACCACCGACTATCCCTCCAGTGGGACGGAGGTGAGACGAACTATATGGGTGTTGAGTGGTGATGTAATAGTTGTTGATTCTAATGCGCCTGTACCCATTTGAGTAGCACCAAGCGTTATGGCGAGCGTGTGTGGGCGAGAGGTTGCTGATGCTGATACGTCAAGTGAGTCTGACGTCTTTGGCTTGCTGCAGCCTTTTTTTTTTGTGTGTGTATGTTGCTGCGTCAAGGGAGTCTGATGACTTTGCTGGCGGGTAGAAGGCGTCACAACAGCTCTACGAAGGTTGAAGGATCATCGTCCGAGTTTTCCAAAGTGGCGATTTGTGATGCGCGAAGATAGAACGTTGGACCTTGTGGTTAGCAGCCGAGTAACATGACCACAATACAAGAGCAATTGTTCGAGTAGCGTCGCTGTTAACTGGCTTATAAGCTTTCACCACGTGACCTCGGTGTAATTTACAGTAGTCGTAGTATTTATAAACAATTTAGTTTTAATTACCTATTGATATTTTAGAGAAATCTGAAAGAATTTAAAGCTCTATCTTAAATGAAATTAAAATAAAAGAGCTGATTTATCTTGAAGAGCTATTGCTTCAGATCTGACAGATTTAGAAAACATGTATTATGCCATTCATTTCTAATTCTGTCACTAATAATTCTGTGCTATAATTTTAGATCCTCAATGATTATAGATAGTGTATTACACTTACTTAAATAGCAATCACTACCACCGTAGTTAACTATTTTATAAAAAGGGTAAATTATATGGAAATGGATCCATAAATATGCTGATTCTAGTTCAAAATTCTACCATCGTAATCGATGAACTCCCCAGTCAAACGATTTGTGGACTTCCATAGAAAATATTTGAATTTCTTAGTCCTGCAATATTACAGTACCTGTACAGTTCCATTTTGAGACAATCCTGTAAACGTAAATAACGTAACTGGAAACAATCTTTTCTCTATTCCAGGATATCCAATCGAAGAATGCAGACTAATTCTTTAAAATATGTATTAACAAAATAAGAAAGAAAATAAAATCATTGTAAATATTTATATAATTGTTTATATCTTTCTTAAGAAATTTTACAAACTGATTTTAAATACAAGGAACAAATCGTAAAATTTGGTGTATAAATAATTTAGGCAGGTATTGCCAATAACGTTAGCCAAAACTATTAGCCATTCATGTTGTTGGTGGATTTCGGACTAATCATTAAACTTGAGAAGACATAAGTATAATATAAGAAAGACAGATTCGAAACCCGATTCTACTGAAGAACGAATGAACAATCAATAAATACCGGGAAATTATAAATAAAACCTATCCCGATACATGAAACTGTAACTATCATAGCATTTACAAGAAAGGAATAAATTTTATTTCAAGGAATTTTGAGGTATGCGTTCAAGAATCATATTAAAAACAGAGGTTAAACTCTAACAGTTATAGTTACAGTGACAGAATTTCAAAATTTTCAAATGGCGATGCCAATTTTTTTATTGGAATGTGTTCTCCATAACAAAAAAAAAAACAATAAATAGTGGTGGAATGGTAACTATAGCACGAAAATCACCAGCTCTAAGACTAAGAAGAAAAGAACTGAAGTGTACCAACCAGAAACGTGAAGTTCAACAGATTCCTCTAGGCATTGTACGTGCTTTGGTTCTAGACACTATCTGCCGCATGCAAAGTGCCATCAAGTGGTTGAAGTAGGTCAATTGGAAAATTTATGAAACACAATAAGACGACTAGCTTTCTGTTGTTTCCTTGCTGCTATTGGTTGTTTTCTCTTTACTTCTTAGTCTCTCTGGTGACGGTGATTTTCGTGCTGCAGGCACCGTTCCAACGCTGTTTATTGTTTTTTGCTATGGAGAATACATTCAAATTTTAAAAAATTGGTGTCGCCGTTAGAAAATTTTGAAATTTTGACACTCTAACCGTAACGTGTTTAAGCGTTGTTTTTCTTATGATTCTTCTTATGACCAAAAAGCATCTTGAACCAAAACTTTATTTCGTTCTTGAAAACATTATGACAGTTACGGTCTCATATATCGGAATAGTTTATTTTTTATCATCACCTGGTACATCTGTACCAAAGTCCTTCCTTTTAGGGTATGGAAGTTTGGCGAAGGGATAATATCTCTGTGGTGACACTTTATAAGCCAGATAACAACTACGAGACATGAGAAATTTCTTTTGTCTTGTGGTCATGTTACGCGGCTATGAACCATAAGGTTGCGAGTTCGATCCTCGCTTATCGCCAAAAGCAACATTGGTGACCCGGTGACGAAAATACGCAACTTCATACAACTGTTGTGGCGCCCTCTACCATAAAGAAATAAATAAAAAAAAGCTGATAAAAAAATCAGCCAATAAATTAAAAAAAATGAAGCTGATAAATAATCAGCCAATAAATAAATAAAGCTGATAAATAATCAGCCAATAAATAAAGCTGATAAAAAAAATCAGTCAATAAAAAAGAATGGATAAGGCGCAACAGACAATATATCACCACTAATAACAGCAAAAACAGGACAAAATATCGTTCGTCTCACCTTCGACGCACTGGAGGGGGGAGTAATGTGGTGACACTTTATAAGCCAGATAACAACTACGAGACCTGAGAAATTTCTTTTGTCTTGTGGTCATGTTACGCGGCTACGAACCATAAGGTTGCGAGTTCGATCCTCGCTTATCGCCAAAAGCAACATCTCTGTCGCCATTTCCATGATGTGGTTTAAAATAATGAGATCCGTCACCAGTGTTGCCTCAGATCGTGACGCTAACATAACAAAATTAAATTAAGTTAATGAGAACAACTCGAGTTGCAAATCTCTTAAATGTTTTCCAGGTGGAACAGTACAAATCTCAACTTCCTCCAGTGAACTACATCAAAGCGATGGATATATGGCTGTTCGTCTGCATCCTTATGGTATTTTCTTCACTGTTAGTGTTTGCCGTTTCTTATCATATTCACACCAGAAAATGCAAAGATTGTTCCAAAGATGGAAAGGTGAGCTATACGTAAAAGCAATCACAGCAGAAGCATGGCAAAGCTTTTAATCAATTACTTGTCATTCTCAAAAAATATTTATTTTCTCGTATACGAAGTATAGAGGGAAAAAGTATTATAATCGTCAAAAAGAAAATCGAATTCGAAATTTTGACGAATTTTCTGGTTTCAGACTTCCTTGAATTCGAAAAAATACATTTCTGGAATCATGTCTTCCTGTGAAAACCAAAACTCAAAAAACACTTTGAACTATTTGGAAGAAATTTATCTTTACACAAAATTTCTAGCTTCCTATCAAATTTTGAACGAAATCCAATCAGAGAATATCTGTCTGTCAAAGTAGACATTCCGAATTTTAAATTTGAGAAACAAATTTTGAATCAAATCAGGTTAACTCAAAAACACATTGACGTAAATAAATAAAATCTAGCTTCTTTACAATTGTAGTGTTATGTCTACGATTGCAGTTCTGTGTCAAATCCGCCTTGGTTAACTCAAAAACACATTGACGTAAATAAACACAATCTAGCTTCTCTACAATTGTAGTGTTATGTCTACGATTGCAGTTCTGTGTCAAATCCGCCTTGGTTAACTCAAAAACACATTGACGTAAATAAATAAAATCTAGCTTCTCTACAATTGTAGTTCTGTGTCAAATTTTGGTTTCTGAAAAATTATATCCAAAATATATATTCTATTTTCTGGTGTTTGTTTATTAACCCAAATATTTATCGTTAAAGGTCACATGCTGATAGGTTCTTTCACAATTACGGTTCTCCAAACGGCAACGATACCGGTTTTCCACTCTATACTACTCAGCACGATGCTCTGAAAATAAAAATCTGAGCACTGTTGCTGTTCTTGATCTTTTAAGTCTACAGTTTTATCGAGATTATAGCTATAAACAACTCTTCCGACTAGCCTGAAAGCGCACGGAAAAATCTAAATTACTGAATGCTGCTAAGGATGGAAGCCGGATGGGATCTAAGTTGAGACATCACCGGCCCCAATGCAGCCCTTCTCGTAAGTGGCATGCCTTATCATCGGTAGAGAATGATTCACCCTACGCCATTTCTGATACTTTGACTGAAATATATCAAATTTGGAACGTGATTGGTAACTACAATTACAGTTTTGTGTCAAAATTTGGTTTCAATTGATTGGGAAAAACGCGTCTGAAACACAAATTCTATTTTGAGATACTATAAACCGCATGCCAGGAATCAATAACCAGGAAACTCGCCAAGTATTACATTATGGATTCAGTAAAAATGCTAAGTCCACGCCAAATGTTAATATATGTCAACTTCCAATTCAAGGAAATATAAAATACTTCACTCCAATTAAAGTTAAAGATAACAATTATAGTGCTTACTGTTAATTAACTATTAGTAGATACACATTACTCGAGATAAAAATTTATTTATATATTTTATTTTTAATGTGATAAAACACTTGTGTAAATTCCTTTTATCATACGAAATAATTTTGAAATAAAATTAAAACATCATTTGAAGCAAACAATTTTTAAAAAATTATTACTAACTAATTTTCTATATAATTTAATAATACTCTTTATAAT
Organism: Argiope aurantia; assembly: GCA_026543865.1. Classification (NCBI taxonomy): domain Eukaryota; kingdom Metazoa; phylum Arthropoda; class Arachnida; order Araneae; family Araneidae; genus Argiope; species Argiope aurantia. Next base: position 70,095 of record JAPMOR010021581.1, read on the forward strand.
TTTGCTCTAAAATTTGTTCACAATCGCTAAAGTATAATAAAGATTTTAAGAGAACATTTTGAGACAGTGAATTAATTGAATATTTAATTTTTCATTAATAAAAATAAACGAAATCAATAGTTGCTGCTGATCGTCTGCTTTTAAAGATTTTATTAAAAATTTGCTAATGTGTTGTTCTTGCAGCAACTTTTCGTACATGTTTTCATCTTTCAATCAAAAATAAATTTTTTTATTTGTTCCTAGAAGCTTTTCTATACTAGTATCCATTTGAATTTTACCGATGGGCTTCTGTTTATTTTTTATTTGAGAATCATTAAATCTGTTTGTTTTTGAAATGTGAATCTTTATATCTTTACTTTAATATTATCAAAAGATATGTAAAAAATAAAAAATAAATTTTAAAAAATAGATTAATTCAGAATCTTGCTGTTGCCTAGAAAAGGAAAGTCATTTTTATTTCAAAATCTTCCGAGTCAAATGTTTCAAAAATATTTTAATAGTTGAAGCAAAAGTTACATAGTAATGAAATTAATATTTTTAAATTGAATTTATCATTATTTATTCTTTGAATTTGAATTTTAAATTTAATGAATTTGTATTTTGTATAGAATTTTAAAATAGTGTAAAAAAATTTTCCAGAGTAATATACCTTGCAGTTATTTTAGAACAAAAGAAAATTTTTTTTATCAATTTGGTTAATTTTTAATTAACTGTATATTTAATTTTTGTCATTTGGAATGTTAATTTTTAATTATCGTCTAAAATAATAAATGTGCAATAATTTCTCAGTAAAAGAAATATTTGTTTAGGAAAAATTGTGGGACATCATACCCATAATTACTTCTATTTGTATTAAGATATAAGAACCAGCGGGAGGAGTCTTCCCTAAACCTTCTCTTTCATAAAGGTATCATCCATGAGAACACCTTACATGGCACTGACGGTCCCTAGGCAAATTAAATCGGCCCTGTCCAAAATATTGGGCCTTTGGTGGCTTTTCGAATGAATAGCATGATTTTTGTTGGGCATGGCGTGAAAGCGAGCACTAATCTTAAGTCTTAACAAACCAGTGGGAATGGTCTCCCAAAAACTTTCTTGCATACACTGTAATAAACTTATCATGCCAGATAACACTTTACATGGCAATAATTACGAAATATTAACTTTTGGCGTGAATTTAGCATTTTTACTGAATCTATCCTGTGACCCTTGGCGAATTATTTGGCGATTAATTCCTGGCATGCATAAAGGTATTCAAAAATCAAATTTGTGTATTAGACATGTTTCTCTCAACCGACCACCGATCATAATTACACTTGTAGTCAGAAAATCGGATACCGAATTTGATATATTTAAATCATTGCTTTTTTTTAATTATCGAGGCTTCGTGCTTCTGAAAGTAAGAAAAACAGGCAGTCAACCCATATTTGGATTTGGCACAACATTTGGTAGGTTTTTACGCTATAAATGTTAAATTTGTGTACATAAATTTATCTATTTAACTCTCATTTTTTTTTATGATTACCTTGTTAACTTATTCAAACAGCCGGACAGACGGACTTTCGCTGATTAAGTTGTACTCAAATTTTGATAGGAATTTGCAAATTTGGTGTAAACACCGTATATAGAATTTCAACCGCGTAGCTGGAAAACTTTTTGAATTATCTTTGTCATAGTCAGACGGAAGGTCGGACATTTTCCAAAAATGTTTTTTTTTTCGAACTCAGGAGCGACTAAAACGTGGAGATTCGTCAAAATCTCGAACTCAATTATTTTTTTTTTTTATGATTACTATATTTCCTATATACTAAGTATACGAAAAAAAAAAAGAAGGTAAATTTTTTTTATCAAGGCTGATTAACTTTTAATTAACTGCACATTTAACTAATTTTTGTTCTTTAAAATGTGAGCAATATTCTTTCTCGTTTTAAATAATAAATGAGCAAAACCTGCTTAGGAATAGCTGTCACAATCACTTCTATTTGTGTTAATATATAAGAAAAATATGCAATCTCTTGATCATACTTTGATTCACAGCCTGATGAGAAAACCGAGATCCTTTTCAAGAGAGGAAGAAAAATGAAACTCTATCCACTGATCACGGGAGAAGAGAAGCAAATCAAGTTCATCCAATCTTCCAGGAGCCCAGGCCCGGAGAGCAGTGTCAAAGAATGCCAGATATGCCTGGACAGTCAGGCGTGGGGCCCTCGAGTAGACGAAATATGCAAAACATTGTTCCCTGGCTCATTTCTCATATTTGCAGTTGTATACTGGGTGCATTACTTAAGAATATACAACAATCATCTGTCATGATTAAATGAAATTATTCATCAATAAAATACTTCACGGAACTTTTTAATGGATTATTTCGGTCATGGAACACCCCCTCCTTCTGGAATGAATATTTTATTATATATTGATACACACCACTTATAAAACAAACCCTACATTGCATGTAGACATTACAATGGATTGTTCAAAATTTGATAAAAAATCTTCAAATTTGGTATGAACATCATATATCAAATTATCATAGATGTTTAAGCATTATTTTAATGGTCTTACACCTATGCTGCTTACTGTAGGCTTAAAAGTGTTTAATGGAATCCAATCTCATGGCATTATAAGGCCATTAAAAAGTAACAACTGGATTATCTATCATCTAATTGCATGCTGTCTTTCATAATATTAGCACATCATTTTCTTATTCCTAATGTATACTGGCCAGATAATAAACTGAATCTTTCTTCTTTAGCTTTTATTATTAATTTTTAAAAAACGCAGTCAAAAATTTAATAAAATAATTAAAACGGTTGTAATTTCCTTAAAAAAATGGAAGCTTTTGTTAAAAATGATGTTAAAAAACTTTAAATTGAAGAAAAATTGTTTGATAACTAAACTGGTATCACAAAAATAAAAAATAAAAATAATTAATTTTAAAATAGTGTAAAAATACTTTTGTACAATAATATTTACGGAAGTTATCGCGTAAAGACATTAAATCTTTCTTAATTTTTGACTGAATAAAATTTTAAAATCTCGCTTCGAAATGCACATTCTAACCCTGCTAAGTACATTTGTGCGAAATTTGTAAATCTCAATCAAATAATCTGAGACTCACAGAAACATTTTTTGGTAGCAACAGAGAATATTCAACAAGTGACACCACAACAGCATTCCTTTTAACTTTCATTGTTTTTTTTTATAGGAAGAAAGATTGTTACTTGTGAATGCGTCTGACGAGGAGGGGAGAACTGAAATAAATACTTGTTTCTGTTATTAAAATTTCTAGAATCTACTCCGATGCAAAATTTGAGTTGAAAAAATATGAGTTAAATTTAAATCCATCAGTTGAAATATAAAATCGCATTTTTATTAACCATTAAAATAAAGTAAAAAACAAAATGCAATAGCTATACAAAGAATGTGATTCTGTTCGTGTAATAACTGTTTATCGGTTTGAAATGTTTACTTTTTTCTTCACGAAGTACAAAGAAAGTGTGGTAATTGTCAAAAGCTTCAATTTGAGGGAGTGACGAATCTCCACCTTTTAAACCTCCCTGAGTTCGAAAAATACATTTTTAGAAAATGTCAGTCTGTCTGTCTGTGACAAATATAATTCAAAAGTACTTTGAGTTAGACGGTTGAAATTCAGTATGCTGTCTTTACACTAAATTTGTGGAATTCTATCAAATGTTGAGAAAAATCCATGCAGAGGAAATTTGTCTGTCCCTTTATTTATTATCAATCAACACGATAACTTCAAAATGACGAGAGCTAGATAGATAAGATTCGGTACACATATTTAACATTTACAGTGTAGACATTTAGCAAATTTTGATCCAAATCCAATAAAAGGTTGATTGTTTGTCGGTCTGTATTTTCAAAAACAATGACTTAATGGCTTAAATATATCAAATTTGGAATGGGATTTTGTGATTACAAGTCTAATTTTATGTCAAATTTTTGTTTCAATTGGTTGGGGAAAAAAAGATAATGTCTAAAACAAAATTTAATTTTTGGATACTATTAGCACCTGCCTGGAATTATCCTCATATAACTCACATAGGACGACATTGTGGATTCAGTAAAAATGTGATTTGCTAAATTCACACCAAAAGTGAAAATTTCGTAAATATTACACACTAATGTTTTATGATGATGATGATGACTTGCCCGCGTTACCACGGAAAAAGGGTGAAGTATCGTCTGAGGGTATAGACCCCTGAACACCCGAAGGCAGAAGTCTGACTTCTAACTCATATGAGGATGAAACTCACACGTTCGCTTGCACAACCCCTTATCACAGGGGGGCACATTCACACACCTCACAGATAGAACACAGATGAAGAACAATCACGCCCGAACCGGGATTCGAACCCAGGTCGCAGGGAAAACGCGCTACCCCTATGCCAGGAAGCCGGCACCAAACTCTTATGATAAGTTTATTAGAAAATACGCGAGAAAATTTTAAGGAGACCACGCCCGCTGGTTTATACAATCTTTTAACATAACTCTGAAAGGGAATCTAAAAATAGCTTTTTTTTATTATTTTTATCATAGCCTAAATGGATTGATTTATAAAGCTATTTTAATGCACAGCAAACATTTCCAATATTTGCGTTATTTAGTGATTAGGATTGGCAATCTGATTTGTAGAGGTAGGAGGAAATTTAAAAATAAATCAATAAAAGCTTACATCTGCTTTAAAACAGACAAAATCAATTTATCTTGAATGGTATCTTGTTTTATTAGATTAAAGGATCAGATCTGATTAGTTATCATCAACTCATTGAAAATTTAGATGGAATAAATTACATGCAGGTATAAATATAATACGTTTTTATTTCCTGGGATTTGAGTTCCTTACTTTTTTTCCTTTTAAATGAAAAAAAAAACATATTAATACATATTTAGTATTTTGGTAGCAAAGCAACATATTAAATTTCATTTATCTAAGCCGGTAAGTTTTTACTTTCTCGTATGCAAAGAGAAAAATATTGTGATCATCTAAAAATTAAACCTCTAAATTTTGACGAACCTCCGCGTTTCGAACAACTCCGAGTCCAGAAAATCATTTTTTTAGAAATATGTCCGTCCCTATTTGAATGAGACACATTCAGTGAAAATCTGTCTGACCGGCTGTCTAAGTGCAAAAGAACACGATAACTACGAAACGCAGAGAGTTAGGCAGAAATTTGGGGAACTTTTCCGTTAGCCGGGTGCAAGCGAAAAATCGCCAAATAATGTAGAATTCCGCCAAATTTCTTACGCCAAATTCGTATTTGGTTCACAATTGGCGGCATTTGCGCCCGGCTAAAGAGAAAAGTACCAAATTTGGCGAGTAGGCTTGACATCTAAATAACAGATATCTTATGAAACTTTAAGCTAAATCTGTCTTTAGTTTGACTATCTTCTCGGTACATCGCATGGATAGAAACACTTTGACTTAAATAAATGAAATTTGGTATGTGATCGTGTGACTACAATTGCATTTAATTCAGTCAGTGGGGGGAAAAGGCGCTCAAGGTGCAAATTCTATTTTCGGGCTCTTGTTTATTTATCGCATACCAGGGGTTAATCGCCCAAGATCGCGACAGATTCAATAAAAATGTAAGATTCAAGTCAAAGATATATATATTGTAACTAATGTTTGCAATACCCTTACAAGGTAGTCCCGACTTAACACAATTTTTATCATTTTATGCTAATTAAAAAGGATAATATATTTATTAGAGTGAGTTTTCATTAGAATATATCATTATCAGGAAAGAAAGTAAACACAAAATAACAATATTACTTTAGATTTTCGTATACGAATTATAAATCAAGTATAGCAATTGTCAAAAAAAATACGTTTTACACCTCCCTCAGTTCCCCTTTGACCGCATGCCAATGGTAAATCGCAAAACCACTCGCCAAGGATCACACGATAGATTCAGTAAAAAGGCTAAATTCACTCAAGAAGTCAATGTTTCTTAACTATTGCGCGCCAATGCCATGCAAGGCGTTCACTGGGATAGCACCTATATTAGAGAATATGCGAGAACGTTTTCGGGAGACAACTCCCGCTGGTTTTTGTGAGTTTTTCATATCTTTATTTTATATAATTATGGTTTTGATTCCACTGGATATTGTCATTTCACTAGCCCCGACGCGTGGATTCTGATATTTTATAATAAAAGAACAGTCAGGAAAGAGAAATAAATAGCATCAGCAATAGAAATAATAATAATTTAATAAACAATTTCTACAAAATTTGCATTCTATCAAATATTTTCATGTTTAATGAGGTGTTTTAGACTAGAATGGAGCAAAAATAAATATAGTTAAGTCCAGTTGCAGTTAGAAAACTCTTCTTGATGAGAAGAAAGTAAATAGAAGCTGCAGAAAAATCAATGCCATGCTGATGCCGGGGATGCTGGCGCTGTCACAGGACTCCTTCAATAATTCGTCAATAGGACTGAAGATTTTGCGGAAGAGCCTTTCACCTGGTTCCCCACATTCCGATTTTATCTGACCATAACCGCAATTTACTATGTTTTCCCGTTTCCTGTAAGGAGAAAAAATAATGGTAAATGTTCATATCATATCCACGGAATCGCGATAAAAATCTATATATTCTTACAAGCCTGTGGCACTGCTTCCCAGTATGCTTAGTTAAAACACTGGAAAGACTGTTTTACTATCAGCTCTGTTGGAGGCTGATCGGATGCCGAATCAGTGATCTCAGAGCTTGGCGACTATTTGGCGAAAAATTTGCTGGCTTCGGTGACAAAATAGATCACAGCTCAATTCACCAATCGTTTGAGCTCCACTCAACCCCACTTGCGCTTTGTTGAAATGATACAACTATTCACCGTTGACTCTAAACCTTTCGGTGACTCTTTCCATGATTACCTTCATCTTAGACTGCCGGCCTTTTATAATTCCCGAAGCCGGGCAGAGAAGGTTCTTGAACAATCAGACATATCTTGGTTCCCATTGGTTCAATCGCCAAAATTCTGGATCCTGATGTTTATTATAGAAGCAGCATCGAGTCGTTGTGGTGCAGCCAATCGGGTAATAAAGAGTCGGCAGTTGTATACAGCTAAAGCGAGAAGACAGTGGAAAATTAAAGGCGTTTGGAAAGACCGTAGATTGTAGTACGTAGATTCCCTTCTCCTGCTGAATCATATCTGGCCGCTTTGGGTGCTATGGTTATTATGAATACCAATTACTACTTGTGGGCAACTGTTTGTTGTAGTTTACTGCTCTGTGTTGCTTGTGTACGTTTCGTTTATGCATGTACGTTTCTTAATTGTCGTCTATGTATACGTTTCTCTGTGTTTAATAAAAATCAAGCGCGAAAATAGGCTTAACCGTAGACAGATATATAATAGTATGATTTAACTATGAAAATTAAGGACCATATCTTTTAAAAGCATTGAGTTTTAAAAATAGTCCTTGTATTAAGATTCCAAAATATTGCCTTTCTAATAATTAAATTTAATGTTTCTTTTGGAAGTTATTAATTTCGAAGTAGTATTTTCACTTACGTTTTTATTTTTAAGACATACAGTTTTTAATTTGCAATAAATTGATTGAATAAATTTCATGCTCTTCAGTCATATAAAATACCAAGGTGTTTTTTTTTATTATTCATTTCCTATTAACATTTAACAGCTTAAAAAGTAAATAATCAGGGCGGACAAGTTGGTCACCAAGTTCGGCTAGTATTTAATACCTTTACACCATGCCACATTTTTATTTGTAGAGAATATGTAATTCTTATTCGATCGTATGGAATAGTATGTGAGGTTTATGGAAAAAGAGAAAATATTATACTGCAATCAATTTCAAAAAGACCTTCAAATGATGTAGTATATGATTATGCATAAAATTCATAGCAGAAATGAAAAAGGAAACCTGGAAATATCTTGAGTGAAAGAATACTAACTGAATGAACATGATAATGTATGATCTATAAATATATATTAATCTAACGTAGGAACCACAGAAATCGCTCTTATTTCTTATTATCGAATGGCAACTGTCAAATATAAACAGATCACCATATGAATGTTTCAGATTACTCCAATGAATACTTTTATAGTTGTATTTAATTTAATTCTTCGTTTAGTTAGTTAATGCTGAATACAAATAATACAAAATATTATTAAAGATGCTTGAAAAAGGGTTCTCCGTGTTACCAAAGCCTCCATTCAGTCAGAGGAAAGAAACATAAAAAGAATCAAGATCCTGACGCCAAACAGAAAGCTTCATGCTGCTAAATTAGACTTAATCGCCGCCAGACAAGGGATCGCTATGACTTGCATTTTTAAAGCACAAAATCTGTTATTCCATTTAATATGTTATTTCATAAAATAACTTGAAATTTTACAGAATATTTCCTAAACTCGTGATCAGTTGTTTCATAAAATAACAAAAACCTCTATAAAATAACTGAATTATACATTTTAACGCAAATATATAGATATTTTAATTTATACGAGCAATATTTTTTTTGTAAACTGATTCCATTTGATTCATATGCTTTAATCGTATTAAATAGCAAAGGGTGGCCGAGATATCCTGGTCGGTAGGGCATTGGATTCGCATCCCTTGGGCTGCGAGTTCAAACCCGGCGGCCAAAGACTCTCCGTGTATGTAGAAGCTGGCGCACGTATAAATCTGTCGTGGTCTCAAAGTCCTCCATGTCGAGAGTAATACTACTGGTGGTGTATTACTCTCGACATGGAGAGAAGGTGGGTGTTCTCTGATTCAGGTCTAAATTACGATCTATGGATGAGTGAATGAAAGGCATGAATGAAGTCCGCCCCGTAAAAAGGGTTGTGACGTGTGAGTACCTGAGTGGTACTCGTGGCCCTAGTTGGCGGTACTGAAAAAACAAGAGACGCTCATTCGGCTTAAATTGCGGACTGTCAGCGGGCTTTAAAATGTCATAAGTCACAAAACAAATAATAAGGTGGAATTTTAATAAACGTATTCAATATTAATAGTTTAACAGGTGGGAAAGTCAGTCTTGCTTCTCTCAATTAAAAAAAAAACCTTCTTGGGATTTAAGAAGAGTTTTTAAGATGTTGATTGAACAAAAATTCTATTTTTTTAGCAATAAGTTTTGCTCGAACAAGGTAATTTCGCCTCATTACAAGACTTAACTCGTTCAACTGCCAGCCTCTTTCCATTGCTTTCTAAATAGGATACAAATTACATTCCACCTTCATTGCAATTACAAATTTTGGTACAATTCGGCTGTAACGGTGACTAAAAAGCGCCAAGAAAAAATTACGCCAAATTCTAAAAATATACTAATAAAAAAAGTGCATTATTATTTATTATGAAAAATATTAAACGTGCGAATCACATATTATATAATTTGACGATTGAAATCGCCGAATTGGCGAAATTTCTTCTTGGCGCTTTTTGGTCTCCGTTACAAACGACGCGTAGACAAATTTTTTTCCAGTATTGAAATACTTCCAACATATATTAAACGTGGCTGGTTGAAATTCAGTTACCGAAAAACATACCAAAAAGCACTAATTTCCTCTAACCATCGTTTCAACATAAATAGACATTTAACCTTGTAAATAAATTACGGTTTGATATAATAGATTGACCCCAAACTTGAATTTTTTAAAGAAATATCTCTTAAAATTCAGCATTAGATGATGAATGAACTTTCAGTTACAGGAAAAAAATCTGCTTTTGCTAACAGACAGCTATTCGGCCCTTCAAGCTTTAAAATGCCGTACAATAAAGTCTCCAAAAGTCATTCACAGATTAGCTGGCAAAATTCAAGCCAGGAGAAAATTAAATCAAAAAATATGCTTTGTGTGGTCTCCAGGACGTTCACAGATACATTGGAATGAAAAGGCAGACACACTCGCAAAAAATGGACATGGAGTCGCACCCATTGCTGGAGTGGATTGCTTCAGAGGATTTAACCGGAGTTTAACCACCTGCTTGGCGCAATTTTCAAAAATCGCCAACAACGGTCTTGCGAAATGTTCAAAAGCAAAGGAGCAGATGTCCAATTATAGTGCATAATAAAGATTGCCAGCTTTGGCGCGTTATCGCAATTTGGCGAAGAAGGGGGTTAAACTCCGGTTCAACCTGTAATTTCTCATTATCAGGAAACCTCACCACAAAAAACGAATCACGTTTTTAAAAATAGCAAATATCAAGAATCTATTGGCAAGGTTGCCACCATGTTTTCCTTTAATCCATGGCTCGAAAATAGAAGAGAATATATCATAACTGCACGTCTTTTAACCAGAATGATTGTAACCCCAACTCTGTTGCATAGATTTATTTGGTCCATACAATTATCCTCACCGCCAAGTTTGTAATCATGAAAATAATATTGAACATATCATCTTGTTTTGTTTCAAATACGCAACTCGTCGATCGTTTTGCAAAACTTAATATTGATCTTCATTCTGGTTCTTCATTCAAAACGTTTATTCAAAAAGCTGTTTCTAATAAGCAGTACCTTCGGATCCTTCTGAAATCTCTGAAGTTTTATTGAATTAACTCTTTTGGCATTAGGGGATAACGACCCTTGTTACCAAAAATCCCATTCTCATCCCATTTCAATCAATCAACATTAGATTTAAAGACGATTAAGAACTTTAGATTGACGAATTCGGTGAAGGGACAGTACTATATTTTTGAGTCTAACTGAAAACTTCTTTCTGAGTAATAAAATGATTTTTCTAAGGTAAATTTCTGAATTTAACATATAAGAGATAATATGTGACAAAAATCATTTGCTTAAAATCTTTTTTCGTGAATTATATGGAACGGAAGAAAAAAATTCCATCAATAATTTAATTCAGGAAAAAAAAATGAATGCTGATCAAGTAACGAACATATCTGCTGCATCAGCATTTAGTATCAACAAATTACTATAAATAAAACTTTTCAAATTACTAAAATGCCGGAACATCAGATTTTTTTTTCTTCGTAAAATTGATATAGAATAGGTAAATCAATTTATATAAAAAAAATAACGCTCACAGTTGTAATAAACTAATTTTAATTAAACTAATATTTACAAAAAAAGGAGTTCTGGAAGAATTTGCTTAAATTATCGTTTGCGTTTTTTACAAGAAATTGTCAAGTTGAGAGGCAGAAAGTAAATCATGCACGCGAAGATATCTACAACTGCCAGTGCATCTATACGGATAAAGTATTCGGATTATATAGAATTCAGTTCACCCGAATTATCAAATCAGGCTACGTTGTCTCTATAAACATTTAAAAATTCAACATCATCTTGCTTCCTTTTTTTTTTTTTTTTTGCAATATCTAGCAATGAAACGATTTGATATATTTTGGCGAAAAAGAAGTAAGAGAATCCAAATTTAGAATTCATAAAAAACCTCAAAATACTTACGGGCAAAGGAATTTCATCACCTTCTTGGAATATTCTTCCATATTGTTTTGGTCTGGTTGCCCAAGATTCTGAAGTTCTTCATTATATTCTGCTAGACAATTCATGATGAATTTCAACCTAAAAGTGGGTTTCTGTAAACATGTACCATAGTTTTGGAAATCTAAAATAAATAAAAAATAAAGATTAGGGAGTTTTTAAAAAAATCTTTTTTGCAAGAAAACTAACACGCTAAAGATTCATTCTATTTAAGTCCTATAGAGTAAAAAACGTAAAACAGCCATTCATGTAGAAAAGTAAATTGCAGTGACCGGACTGTCCTTAAAGCCTGTGCAGTAGGATAAAACTAAAATGGCCTTAAAAACTTATTTTAGTTTGGTAATCATGAGGAAAAGTTGCTTTAAAGTTCAAAAACAATTTTTAAAAATTTAGTTGCAATATTATATTATCTTGAGGTGCCGCAAAAAACTTGAAATTCGTAAAAAAAAATTAATGGGCCTTTTAAAAAAATTTTCTTAGAATTTAGTTTGGTAATAATAGGGTAAAGTTAGCTTTGAGGTTCACAAAGAATATAAAATAATTTGGTTGCAATACAACAATATCTTAAGGTGCAGCAAAAAACTTAAAGTTTGTAAAAAATTTGAAAAATTATAAACTTTGATAAAATATTTTAACGAATTTTTCGTTCATATAACGTTACAAAAGATGATTTTAAATACATCTATGAACAACAGGAAAAAAATTATTAATTACAAAGTATAATAATAATAAAAAATATTTTTATGTCAAACTTTGCATTTCTTACTTTTGTATCCTTAATGATTACAAATGTTACAGCTGCAAAATATTTGTATTTATTTCACTGCCACATTAAACTATTTTTTGTAATTAAATGTTGGCATATTCACACGTGAGTCAATTTTTGCTCTTATGTATTCTTCTCTTGCGATTGAACCACACACATTTTGAGCCGATTCAGTCACCGATTTCACAGCTCTTTCCACTGCTTGCATGAGGCAAATAAGCCGGAGAAAGGCGATCACCGAATCCCCTCCCTTCAGGAGCTCACCTACTATAGGTGAGTACGGATGTCCCAGCCCCGAGGTACCCAAGGATTTTTCCTGTCTTTAGTAGATACGGGCGTCGCGACTCCGCGATGCCTTAGCGATCTTTTCACTTTCAGCCCATTTCCTCTCGGCATGACTACAGACCATTTTTTTGCATTTCCTAATTTTAAATTAGTTCTTGCCAACTTTTCTACATTATTTGGTCACTTTGTATTTTGAGTGGTCGTTTTTTTTTTTGTCCTTTTCTTTAAGATTTGATTTGCATATATTAATTAATTGTAGCTTTTGTTGTGTTTCTTCGACGGTAAGCGAGGAAACTCTGTATGGGGAGCTGTTGCCTTTTTCATTGCTTCTTGCTTCTCATGGACAGCCAAAAAACTTCGTGTCGGCCGTACGTGGTGACCCATAGGACGGGTGGTACATTTGGGTCCCCGGTGTATTAATCGGCCGGTATCTAGACACATGACTGAGCTGCTCAAGGGGATCAAGCGAAGGAGTCACTCCTTGGGCATGGCGTTAAGGGTGGTCACTGTCCCCGGGGGTGACTCCCAGCGTATAGGTTCCACGCTAGCACCAACGTAAGCGCCGATACTGGGAATGGCCAGAGCCGGTGGCCGCCTTCCCTTGTTGGGCTCCGTAGTGGGCGGTGCTGTTGGGCCTGAATCTTTTCTAATATCGAATGGGTTCTTCTCATCACGATTCACCGACTTTTACCATTGACGAACTATTTTATACTATTTATACTATTACGTGTATACTATTTCAAAACAACTGTTTTAGACTTGAAAGAATTAGTGGGTGAAAGACCCCCACCCAAATTTGTTCCTTTCCCTTAGAAATGTCTCTCATTAATTTTAAGTTTTAACCCATGTTTTTACTGATTTGGGGATTCTGACTATGTTTTACGCTTTGTAACCGTATGTTTTCATTTGATTTTTTTAATAAAGCTGCAACATTATTTAAAATTTTCGAATAATAGTAATTAATATTACTTATTTTAGTCTTTTTACGTTGGTTCATATTTTAACTTTGTGTTTGGCGCAGCATAGCCGACACCGGCTTTTATGCCATAAAACGACAAATTCCAGTCCAATCCAAATCCGAGTCCCCTATAATATTTCAGCTTCAGATTCCTTCTGTGTTAAAGTCTTTGAGAGAGTCACTGGAAACGTGTTTCAACAAGGGATGTTCAGTGACGTCATTGTTAGGCCATGTCGATGTGATCCTTTGCATCGAAGTTTATCCTTGGAACATTAAACTTCCTGACTCTGTCTTTACTTTCTGTTCTTGCTTTTAAAACATGCCGTAAAGCAAGTTCTCTGAATTTTACGTTCATCACTTAGCATGGATAAAAGGATATTTCCTGGAGCAGTAAAGTACCCATTTCTTTGAATAATCTGGTCTGTAACGTTCTTGAGACTGTCAGAGAGATAGCGTGAACGTGAGATAAGAATAAAAAGATGTTTGGAACCATAAGTACACTTCACCTCAAAGGCACCTCCTATTTTTATCTCTTCTTGTCTATTTGATGGATCAGGTTGCTTTGCCTCTTTTTGTAAAGAATGTTATTGTTCTTCAGCGTTGCCATTGTCGCCAGTAATCGTTTCTGATACACAAGTACTTTTTGTTCTTTCTTGATTAAACTTAATTTTTCTCTGCAGTTCTTTATTCTTTCTTCCTCTAAGCACTTATGGTAACAATATCAATATTACCTATAACCATTTTCCTGTTAGAGCGTTCATCGTTAAGAAACTTTTGTTCTATAATTGGAACATTTTTTTCCTTTATGCGAGTCAGCAATATCAAATAAACGTTTAACTTCTTTTCTAAATTCTGTGAGGTTAGAATCAAATTTATCTGAACATTTTCTGCTTTTAGATTTTAATAAATTCCTGTATTTAGCATGGTAAGCTTTTATCATTTGTGAAATTCTTTTGCTAGAAGCAACAAGAATAGAAACTCTTGAACACATTTCTTCTATTATGAGAGCTAAATTGTAACATATTTCACTTGCAGAAGGATCCTTCTCTGAAGCAATTTTGAGGTTATGCCTAATATAACGGAAGAACTTCATAACAGATTCATAAGTAGGGAGGTATACTTCAAGCAAATCACTAAATTTCCCAAAAATAGAATTCTCCGGCATTTGTCTTGTCGTCACTAATTTAGACTGAGCTATTTTTACTCACAGCAAAGCACACAATCTCACAAACTAACAAATCAATTACGTTAATCAGTTACAAAATAGATGAAGTGGATATGCCAACTCAACTGAATTCGGCAAAGCTACTGATTTGAAACCATGCCTGTCCTTGACACCGGACGCAGACATCTTGTCTCAATAGCAACCCCTCCGGCGACGATTCAGTGCCATGCCAGTGCAAAAGTAAAACTGTTTTTTGTTTTTTGTTTTTTTCTATTCATATGGCAACGCCTATTTAAAGCTTTTTATTTCATAATCGAGGCATGCAAAAATCCTTAAAATGTTGCAAAAAGTGTGTTTTTATAAACTTTAACGTCCTTGCGGCACCTCAAGATGTACTGCAATATTTTTTATTTATCTTATCTATATTAAACGGTAACTTTTCCGCGCTATTATAATTTAAAAATCAAAAGTTGATTCTTCGTAAAAAAAAAAAAAAAAAAAACTTTAAAATGCATCAAAAATTTCTATTTCTTTGAAACTTTAACGTCCTTGCGATACCTCAAGATCTACTCCAATATTTTTCATATTTATAATTTATTTTATCTATACCAAAAGGCAACTTTTCTGCACTATTACAAATTAAAAACCAAAAATTCATTTTTTTTTTTTTCGTTTCACCCTACTGTGCAAACATCAGTCATTTCTATTTCTACTAACAATAAAGATAGATGTGTGTATGTCTGTGGGTGCATTGGCACTCTACAGACTTGACTATTTGACAGAAAGCTACTAAACCTGGCACATATATCTCGTGGAGGATCAGAATGTGCACTTCAGAGTGATTATTTTGAAATGTTAATTAAAATTCTAATTGATTAAAAATCGAGCGAATCGAGGGTTTTTCAACCATAACTTGAGAAAATAAAATGATTTTTTTTTTTTTTTTTTTGCATTTTCTGCATATTCGCATGCACGCAGATAGGGTAACACAAAAGCGCAAAGATGTAGATAATTAGAATTAGGTATGTGATCATGTTAGAAAAATTGTAATCTATGGCTAATTTTGATTTCGATCGGTTGATATAAAAGCAATCAAAATGCATACTTTGTTTTCTTCTCTATACTACGAAGCACAAAACGCTCATGTGAGGGATATTGAAAATTTGAGTATATGAGGAGCTCATGGCATTGCCTAAGATACACATTTTTTTTTTCAGAAGGAGGGGGATTATATCTTTATTAAGGAGTATGCCAGCAAATTTTGAGGAAAAAAATCCGCTGTTTTTGTAATATATATGAAAACTGCCTTCTTACATTGCAAACTTTTCTTCCGATACTTGTGTATTAACCACATGTCATTTGAAAATCTTAGTTTTAATTACATGCCATTGGAATAATTGTGAAAGAGCCTATCAATGAACGATCTTTGATGATTAGTCACTAGCACGCAGCTAATACACAAGTATTTTCTTCCAAACATATATATATATTTCCTAATCCTTGCTGAATCCAAATTTCCTTGAATTGTGCGTCATCTGACCGCGGTTCAAAATTACGAGATCCGTCCCAAAATAGTCCTAATGTTGCTTCAAACGGGACGTTAATATAACTAAACTAAACTAAACTAAACTAAACTAAACCTTGAATTGTAATGGGTAAATTGGGTATTTAGAAGCAAAGGCTGTCATCTCCATTTCTTTGTACGTACGATCAAGATGGCTTGGTAGTAAGGTCTCGGCTTCGGAACCAGAGGATTTCGGGTCCGAGACGCGAAAAACCATATGTAAGCAGATCTGATGCACGTTAAATCCGTTACCAACGGAGGACCAATCATCCTCCTGCTGGTGTGGTGTCGAAGTTTGGAGAGGGAGTTTAGTTTAGTTATATTAACGTCCCGTTTGAAGCAACACTAGGGCTATTTTGGGACGGACCTCGTCATTTTGAACCACGGTCAGATGACGAGGACGACACCTGAGCTGGCACCCCCCTCTCCACACCACACCACACCAGGGGGAGGACGTTTGGTCAGGACGGATTTAACGTGCAACAGACCCCCTTACACGACGGTTCTTCGGTGGAATCGGGTCTCGAACCTGAAACCCTCCGGTTCCGAAGCCGAGACCTTACCACCAGGCCACCGCGGCCCTTGTTTGGAGAGGGAGTGTCAGTTCAGGTGTCGTCCTCGTTGTCTGACAGCGGCTCAAAATTACGAGGTCCGTCCCAAAACCGCCATAGTGTTGCTTTCAAAACGGGACGTTAATATAACTTAACTAAACTAAATTAAAACCGTTTCTTTGTATTTAGATTCTTAGATTTAAATCTCATTGCTGAGCTTCACTGAAATGCTTGTCAAATGGATTACTATATTTTACGAATAATCTCCTAATAAAATTTCATATTTGGAGATCATACAGTAATTTGAAGTCTAAATCCACCCTTTTCAATCTGTATCCGGTAGCATCAAATTATTATTGTACTTAGGATTTTCTGTTTATGCATTACAAATTTTGCAATTACCACATTCTTACCTTTATAGGTTTGCGAGTTTACATCACAAAGTTCCTTGACGAGGGTCACTAAATCTTTAATTGCTTTCTGTCCCTCGTTCTTACATATCTTTGCTGATGACTCGAAACAGTCCGTCACTTCCTTTGCTCTCCTGAAATAAAAAGGAGATGAGAATTAAAGTTCTTGGTACATGTGTATTGTTACAAACCTGCAATTTGGCTTCCCAGCATAGTTTATTCCATCAATAGAAAGAACGTTTTACAGTCATCTGAATGGGACTAGCGCGTCGGAGGTCCCAGAGCTTGGCGACAAACTTGGCGACCATTTGGCGACAAATTTGGTGACTTTGGCGCCAAAATAGATAATACCCGAAACTTCGAGAATTTTCCCGATCCGTCCAGTAGGAACCGAGATACGCTTCGAACGTTCCTGATTGGTTGAGAGGCTTCTAGCCCCGCCTCCTGAGACCTATAAAAGGAAGCGACCGCCGCTGCCAAGAGAGACGACGAAGTCCGAGTTGAGAGACGACGGTGTAGTCCGAAGACGGAGCGGAAAAGCCAGTAGTCCGAGTTCGAGAGCAGCGTAGTGAAGTCAGTAATCCGAGCCAGAGTCGGAGAAGTAGAAGACGGAGGAGTCGGAAGCGACTGAGGCAAGCTAGTGTTGAACTGAGCTGTGTGCTACTGTCTGCGGTAGATTCTGGTTGTATGCTGCTGTGTATGCTGTTGTATGCTACACGTCTCGGGTAAAGATAATCGTCTTCTGTGCTGAATATAGTTGTCGCTTTGTGCTGTCCTGTGTGTCTTCGTGTAAATAAACGTCGTTGTTTTTATTCTACTTCTGCCTACTGATTGAGCGTTCTTTACACCATATCACTCCCACTATCCAAACGAACCCCGGTAAGGAGAAATTTCGTAACAGTATTAACCGCATACCATCGATTAATTCTCCAGAAAGAAAGTTTTGGGGGGACCACTCCCGCTGGTTTGTTAAGTCTTAAGATTAGTGTTCGTTTTTACGCCATGTTCAACAAAAATCATGTCACTCATTCAAAAGGCCCAATATTTCGGATAGGGCCGAATTAATCAGTCGGGGCCCTCTGGGCAATGCAAGTCCCGCAATTATGTTTTCATATTTCCAATTTTCAATATTAATTCTTTTTTAAATTGATTTTAATTCTAATATCCACATAAGCATTTTTAATAAACAAATTTGACAGACTGAAATAGCAAAGCATTTAATTTCAAAGTCACTTTCAAGTGAATTGATTTCAATATTTCACCTATAAAAAAAAATTAAAATTTGAAATTCAGAAACACATTTTTAAAAAATTAGTGATGAAAAAAATGACGGATTGTTTTGTAACATAATCCAAAATACTGTTTAATTATAAAACTGGTCATTTGTTAAAATTATAAAATTACACATCTTTTTAGACCTTCGAAGTGAAACTTCAAAAAGATGATTAATTAGAAATATTATTAGAATAATGTTACAAATTTTAAACAGCATTTGAAAAGGTTTGAGTGAGAACAAGAAATAAAACTACTCTTAAAAATGCTACAAAGAATAGGTGTAGAAAAATATATCTATCAAATTTCTTCCACCAAACTGGTTTTTATTTATTTATTGGAATGCTCCCTCTGTGTGTACTTTGCATATTAAAAACGGAAAATGAAAGAACTGTAAATTCTACGGTTTCAAATGCATTGAAAATGCAGGGTGTTTGTTCAGTCCCGGACACATTTTGATGTTTAATGACTCATAAAATAATGAAGATAGATTATAATTAGTAACATAAATGGTTAGATAGACTCAAAAAGTTTCATGACTCTTGTCAATGAGTGTGAACCGCTGATCTCACAGATGTTCTAGGATTGTGTAACAATGTCTCTCCGACACGCTCGACATCAAAATCACTTGTGCAAGGACGTCCGGAATGTTTCTTATCTGCGATACTTCCAATTTCTAGAAAATTCTTTTTCCACCGCAAGATGCTGTTTTTGGATGGAGGATCTTTTTGGTAAATTCTTCTGAAATTTCTCTCTGCTTGCACTATCGATTTTGTTTCTATGAACCACCATAAAATCTGTGCTTTCTCTTGTGGTGTATGCATTCTCCTTAATATCCGCTCGAATAAAACATCACATACAAAAGTACTACATAGAACAAACACATCAAAAGTAAACATAACATTGCAATAGTTGCCAAAAACAAAAGAGAGAAAAATGCAATTAATAAGCAGACGATATTTAGAAAAGTACAGATATTTAGACTGGAAAATGAAATTATCTGAAATTAACCACACACGCAGACGATATTTACAAAAGTAAAAATATTCAAACCTGAAAAGGAAAATATATGAGTTATTCCATCAATAAATGCCATAAGTTTGTTTATATCTTCATTATTTTATGAGTTATTAAACATCAAAATGGGTCCGAAACTAAATAAGCACCCTGTAGATTGAAACAAAATTCCTCTGCTTTTGTAAATACGCATAATCTTATCACATTTTACATTTATCAACGGCAACGATAAATTATTTAAGGAAACTTCAGGACAAACACTCATAAACAGAGATACAGTAATCAAATAGCTATTTCCTTAAAAGAACAATTTATCTAAATAACAATGTATTTCCATTAAAATACCATAAAAATAGAAATTTTTATCGATTTCAATAATGAACCCTGGTCTGTTAAAGAAAAATATTGTTATGGAACAAAAAAAAATGAGAATTTTTCAACACAATAGAGAAAAAAATTGTTTATCGGATATCATTTCACCCTATGATTATCCTCCTTTTTTGAGGTGATAATTATGACGCACCTAAACCACATTCTATTAACATGAGTTTCACTTTAAGTGTTAAGATTTTTGAAACACATTTAGTATTTATTTGAAGTTTGTAAATATTTAAATTATCTATACTATCTGCCATCGGTGACTGACTGCTCTCGTATCGTATTAGTAGCATTGATTTATAATGTCAGCTTTGATGAACCACATCTTATCACATTAAATGAAAGAACTATTTTAAATTGCACTTTCATAATTAGAGAGGAGCATTCTGATTGTTTAAATATGCACCGGAAGGACGAAATTAATTGGTGAAATCTGTCCGGTGGTTAAGACTAGGGGCTGTGTCAAGGTATCATTTTGGAATATATCTCGAAAACAGATGACAAATATATAGCATTTGATTCATCTCTGTATTCAATTCAGTTAGAGTAATTCAAACTTGGTCTGGGGGTAGTACCAGTCCGGGTATGTTGTTCTCTACCCTGTGTTCTATCTGTGAGGTGTGGGAAAGAGAGTCGCTGTAAAAAGGGGTTGTGCAAGTGAGTGTCATCTTTATATGAGCTAGAAGTCAGACTTCTGCTCTCAGATACTCAGGGAACTTTACCCTGAGAAGCTACTACACACTCGGCTTAAATCGCTGGCAGTCCGTCAGCGGGCTTTTAAGTGTCGTACATAACAACAAAAGTATTTCAATTCTCTTAATAAAATTGTAGTTGTAATTGTCGGCCAATCAAACTGAACAACTATATTCTCGACTTTTTTTGAAATCATAATGATAGAATGCTGCACTACAAGACAAATATTTGCCAATGATATTTATTTGCATAGAATAAAATTTTATTTCTGAAATAAACATTTCCATATAAATTTAAAAATAAGTTTATATCTGTAAATTTTCCAGATAGAGGTTTGAAACTTCGTATCAGCAGAAATGAATGTAGTAAAAATATTTCTCTAAATGATACTTTTGCACTATACAGCCACATAAAAATTTAAACTTTCAGTACAAACCTTCACAGAAGCCAAAATGTTTGTATACAGGGTGGTTATAATTAAACTTCCCCTATAAACAGCATCCTACAACGCAAACGGATTGCAGCGAAATTTAGTCTGTAGACTATAGACGAAATGCGCTCACGGAATTTCAAAAAAAAAAGTTCCAAAATATCCACTGGAGGGCGCCTTTTCCGGAAAAATATTAATTTTAGCACACTAAATAAACAGAACGAAATACAGAAACAATATAAACAGTCCAGAACAAGAATTATGCGTAATAAAATGTAAAACCGGGAAAAACTGTCAGTTATAGGAAAAAATGTAGAGATGAGGAAGCTTTGTGCTAAACAAGTTAAGATAAGAAACGTTTGCAGTTGTTGTTATGTTTTATGTCCATGTTTCCGGTTGCAATGATGACAGCAGCTTGTTGCGACATTGATTGACTAAAAGAAGTTCATAACGCTTCATGTGCGAAACATCGCAATTGACCAGTTATGATTCAAACACACTGTCCATCGAAATTCTGCAGGTGAATGAGGCTGGTCACATGGAGCTTCTTTCGCTACATCATCCTGGACACGATTAACAACTGCTCCTCTTGTGCAATTTCGTCCTAATCTGTACTTGTTTCTGAAAACTGAACTGGGTTTTTTGTTTGTTTTCTTCAAGCAGTGTACTGTTATTTTTTCCTTACCTTTACTTAATGTGGTTCGATGACAAGGTGATCAGAAAGTAGTCAATAAATATTAATATTGTTTCTGTATTCCGTTTTGGTCGTTTGATGTGTTAAAATTAATGGTTTTCTGAAAAGGCACCCACTGGTGCACATTTTGAAACTATTTTTTTTTTTTTTCGAAATTCCGTGGGTGCATCTCATGGATAGTCTATAT
>JAPMOR010021581.1:96904-126950 GCA_026543865.1 Argiope aurantia
AAACATTTTCATTATCTCTACTAATATTTTGGGCTGGTTTTTCTTTCTGTCGTTAGTGACGAAAATGAGAAGATTTGGCTTTTTTTTTTTTTTTTTTCATTTTTTAAACATACATTTTAAAGCCAAATAATGGCGAAAAACTTTTAAATTACTTTCATTTTCAAACAGCGCTGTTATTTTCTGTGATTTTTCTATCAATGTAAGTATTGACATAAAAGTAAGGGAATGCAAGGCAGACTGGCTAAAGTGGCACAAAGCTTTTTAAACAATAGTGTTTATTTGTTTATTAAAACTTGAAATTTAAAAATTATTTTGCTGAGGAGTAAATTAAGATATGATTACAGAAAATATTTAATTGATATTTTTAGCAACCATAAATCTCGGTGAATCAGCTGGTCACTAAAGGTGACTAATTTAAAATATAAATTCATTAAAAATTAAGCTTCTACATATTTCTTCAGCAATATCTCATAAAAATAATTTTTGCACCATTTTTAAACTAAAAAAAACTGCTATTTTAATAACACCAATGCTTACTTTAATTTTAATATTTTTTTAATTTAATTTGATACACGGTCTGCATTGATGATTTTATTTTCACTTTGAAACTGAAATTAATTTTATTGTTGCATGCAATCGTATGCTTTAACCAATATTAAAAAAATAATAATAATAATAAAAAAAATAAAACACCTTTTTTAATAATATTTTTTTTGGAAATTATTTTTGAAGTAAGATTAATACTTTTACTTCGTCATATATACTTTCTAAATTGAATGTACTATAATTTGTAGGAGATTGTTTCGATTTAATTCACACTTGTAGCGGTTACAATTACTGTCTTCTCCTTTCTTCATAGGTGGCGCTACCAGAGCCACCTATCAAGAGCCATGTTTTCCCATGATTCCTCATTCTTGTCTCTTGTGTTGTCCTTGCTTGCCGTGTGTTTTTGTTCTATGCCTTGTTCTTCAATATGCTTGTGTTAAATGTTTGCGCCGTGGAACTTAACCCGCTAATAAAAGTTAGTTCCTGAAACTGAACGCATTCTTTCATCCATGGCATAACACATAATAAAGAGTCTCGTCCCTCTACACACTTTATTAGTTTTATTTAAATATCAAGGTGGAGTTTTAGATAGTGTATACCATACCAGCAGTTTCAAGGACAAAAAACTGTATTAGAGATAAAAACAAAATATTTACATATTTATTTATTCGTGTGACACTAAAAAATTTTATCAGCATTCGGCCCTTGTACTTTGATACGAGACCCACGACAGGTAGTTCCATCGGATTCTTTGTCTTTTCAATCATTGACTACTTCTACATGTCACTGAATATCTTTTTCGTTATTATCTTCCGTATTATCACTGAGAAGTAGAGCTTCCCAATGGAGTGATTTCTGTGTCGGAAGGATAAAGCAAAATTTTTCTTATCTATATTAATTTATTACTTTTTCGAACACCTAGTACAGAAAAAGTATAGCAATCATAAAAAATAAATAAATAAATCGGACTGGAGATTTGATTTTGACGAATCGCCACATTTTTGCGCTCCCTGAGATCGAAAAATACATTTTTTGAAAATGTCCGTCTGTCTATCTGTGACAAAAGTAAACTCAAAAATCTTGATCAAAATTTTTGATCTAGAAGGATGAAATTTAGCATATGATCTTTATACGAAAATTGTAGATTTCTATCTATTTTACAGAAAAATCCGTTCCGAAGATATCTGCCTGTCCGGCTATTGGATTATAATTTAACACGATAACTGCAAAACGAAGCGAGCTAGATAAATAAAATTCAATACATAGAATTCAATACATGCGATAACTTGTAGATGCAGCGACTTCATAAATATATCAAATTTGGCATGGGATATTGTGACTACAAGTGTAGTTTTTATCAAATTTCTATTTCAATCGATTGAGAAAAACGAGTCTAAAATGCAAATTCTGTTTTCGGATCTACTAACCACAAGCCAGAGATTAAACGCCAAAATACTCGCCAAGAATAACACGATAAATTCAGTACAACTGCCAAATTCACGCCAAACTTTAATATTACGTAACTAGTGCACGCCAATGCCACGTAAGGATTTCTCTGGCATGACACGTTTATTAGAGAGTATGCGAGAAAGTTTGGGGGAGACATTTCCCTCTGGTTTAAAAAGTTAATGATTTAGATAAATGAAATTTGGTACGCGATCTTATAACAGAAATTGCAGTTCCGAAACAAATGTTGGTTTAAGATGGTCGAAAGAAATTACCCAAAAAGAAATTGAGAAACCCGAAGAAATTAAATTTAAGAAATATTTTCAATTATTTTTGGCATTTATGAATAATTCTTTGAGTTCGCAGAAAAACGATTTAAGCTTATTACGTAGATAAACGAAATGGGCGGTTCTGAATCTTATATTAAAGAATGTTTTAAGTGCATGCAAGATAAAATCAAGATAATATCCACTCCCTAATTCTTCATTTGTATTGCATATCCGGTGTGAAAGCTCAATTTAAGAGCACTTCCTCGTTTCGAGGAGTGAAAGTGGGAGTATTTGCTTAACTTTGAAAAACAGCAGTGTGGTTTCCCCTACATTTTCTCACGTACTCTTTGTCCTCCTCTCCACTTGCAAGAAATTGCGGACCTTGGACTTGGAACGCTACGAGTGTTCAGATTTTTACTTTCAGAGACTCACACATGAACGTTTTGTGCCTTGTAATAAAGTGCATAATACCATATATGAATTGTGAATTCTTTTTTCGACCGACTGAACCAAAATTCGACACAGAACTACAATTTTAGTGATAAGGTTGCATTCCAAATTTTATTTTTATAAAGGGTGTCCCAGAAATAACATAAGATTTGAATTTGACCCCATTCCTGCAGTGAAGTGTTGGCAACATTATATATATAAAAAAAAACATCTGACAGCTGATAGTTTAGGTTAGTAAAAATGGAGCATTACACCGAAAAACAGCGTGTTTTTATTGGTGAACAATATTTAAAAAATAATGAAAGTCTGTCTGCCACAAAAAAATTTTAGAAATGGCCCCCTAGATCGTGTGATTTAACACCATTGGATTTCTATTTGTGGGATTATTTAAAGTCAAAGGTATATGCCAGCAAGCCTACAAGCACGTGTGCATTAAAGGAAGAAATTCAAGGCTTCATCGACAAAATAGAGCTAAATTTATGCAAAATGGTCATGGAAAATTTTGACAAAAGAGTGCGTACGTACTAGCAAAGCCATGGAGGCCATTTTACCTCTGTGTTATTCCATACTTAACCCTATTCTGTGTACTTTACGTTTCATTAAAAATATAACGATTTAAAGAAAAAAATGTGATCTTTATTTAATTCAAATCTTGCGTTAACACTTTGTTCTACCGTATAATGCTCCATCTGCTGTCAAATGGTTTTTTTAACAGGATTGCCAAGACTTGACTGCACGAATGGTGGCAAATTCAAATTTTGCGTTAAGTTTGGGACACTCTTTAAGCAATTATGTTATTAGCTCATCGCGTTCGCATGCATATGAAAATACAGAACGACAGACGATATATTTTTTGACTAATTTTATTCGAAATTTGATAAACATCTACACTTTAGATGCTAAAACAATGTACCAAATTTTATTCATCCGTGGCTTTGCATTTTAGGGTTATTGCGTTTATGGGGTATATGCATTATAAATATGTATAGCATAGAGATAAATGCATTATAGAATTATGCATGCGAAAGTGCAAGCGATATATGCCGACCCTTAAAGTATTTGGTTCTAAATTTTATAAAATCTACAGTTAAAAATGTGGAACTATGTGGAATTTTGCTGTCTAATTCTTTACTCTTCGCAATTATCGAGTTCACTTGTTCAGATAGACAGGTACTTATGTTAAATATTAACTGATAGCAGCCCCTACAGTTAACATGCGTTTTCAAATTAATAAACTGAAGAAATATTCAAATCTGTTATTGATAGCTGCATAAAAAAACACAGGAAATACTCGTTAATGTAAAGAAAAAAACAAAAAAAATATTACAAAATTGAAAATAGAAAAAAAAAAAAATACGTCCAAGAAAAGGAAGAAATGTCCTACTAATTTAGAAAATTTTGAAGAGAAATTCTTTTTTTCTCTTATTAAAATAAAAATAAAAAAATACTTTTAATTTATTTTTCTTGAAATGTTATTTTTCCAAATATTTCCATTTTTTTTAAATCGATTTCTAAAACGTTATTACAAATATCAGTTTAAAATTCAGTATACATTTATTTTGTCATACTGACTAGGGAGTGAGCCAAAATATAAATGTGATGATGCATCATTGTAAAGTTATGCAACTTTTAAGTTTTGAAAAAATACCCAATTTACTAAAGAAAAAAAAATGCAGCTTTATAATAAAACTCTAGTATTTTGTTATTAATTTTTTTAATTTTTATTTCAGTTCCTAGCCTATATGTCAGTTATTATACAAACTGAAAGATATACCATTTCGGTTATTTGTTTTTGGTTGATTGTTTGAAAAAAGTCAAATTTAGTGCCAAAAATTCTAAATTTCCACAAATATTTTTTAAAAAATTAATTATAAAACATCTTTGCACAGTGTATTCAGTTTTTAAAAGATTTTTTAATTAAGATATTCTTTCAAATGTTACAATTTTAAAAAAGCTTCAGAACGTTGTTAGAAACTTAAAAGATCTAAAAATGCGCAATCATTTTTTTCTCTGGAAAACTATAGACGACATCAAAAAGTTTTAATTCCTTATTTATTACCATTTCATATACAAGGCCTTTCTGGGGATCAAATTCCATTCATGTATAATTTTTTCAAAGTAAAAAACCATTTTTGCATAAAATATTAGAATATAAAAAATGTTTTATCTTCTGAAATGTTTATCTATAATTCAGAATTCTTTTGAAACCATTAAATTGTTATAAATATTTTCAAAAAAAAACCGAAATATCAAAAAATAAAAGTAGAGTATTTCAAATTTTCACCATTGCCTATCAATAAAGGAGCTATAATTTTTTTATTTTAAAATTGAATACAATTATTCAATTATTTAATAAATTTTGAGAAATCGAAATAAAAAGGCTAGAAAACTATAGCGGAAGAAAAAGCTTTCGTTTTCTTCCCTTCGTTTGAGCCACAGACTTATGGTTGCTTTTAAGCTTCGTTAAATCGCTACTTTAAAATCAATCAAAATTACTATAAAAAATATGTAATAAAACTAAAGAAAATTTTGAAAAAAAAATAGCAGCAAAAATTTAAATATTTATGTTGGCTAGCGATAGACGAACTATACTCTTCCTAACTTCAAAATCATCTAAGTAATTTTTTTAAAAAAATGATAGAAACTAAATTGCACATAAATGAAATTCAAATGTTCAAAGGATTAAATTTTGAATTTTAAGAAGGTGGTAAAATTCTTTTCTGGGATTATTTCAATCGAAGTTATTGTAGGAAAAAAAATGAAAAACTTTAGATAATTTTTACTTAATTGAATATTTAATTGATTTTTGTGCTTTCAAAATTTAGCAGTATTTTTTTTTCCTTGTTATAAATAATAGGAAAGCAAAATTTGGTAGAATCCAACACAATTTTTATGCTGAAAATGTGGAATTTATATAGCCTTAATGATATTGATTTACAGTGGCTCCCAAAAGTGTTCGTACACTAAAGAAATTTGCAGAAATTGTGTTCTATACTTCTTAATAAAACATTTTATTTGTTGGTTTTTTTTTAATTAGTATCTTTAAATAGTTCTTAATAAAACTGAACAAATATTTTTATAAAAAATCAAGTAGTATTGTTCTGAAAAATAAATAAATAAAAAATGTCACAAAATTAGAACACAAAAGTCTTCGTACATCCAAACATTATTTATTTAAATTCATCATAAAAATATCTTTTGCGGCTTATTTTTCTTCCAATTGCAACAAAATACACTAAAATCGTTTGATTTCAGTATTTAATATCACAATTATTTATTCTATTTACTTTATTCTTAGATATAACGCGCATTCGTAAAGAAACGAGTTTAGACGTACGAAAATTAATTATATTTCATTTTAAAGCTGGAAAATCAATTAGAGGCATTGCAACTATAACTAATCTACCTCATTCAACGGTGCAAAGCATAATAAAACGTTACAGAGAGGGAAAAAGGATTGCAAACAAGCCTCGTAATGGTCGCCCTCAAATTCTGTCAGCTAGAAGTCAAAGAAATATTGTGAGTAAATTTCTAAAAAATCCACGTCTGAGTGCAATAAAGTTTACTTCACAATATAATGAATCAAATGGAACTTCTATTTCCTGTGAAACTATTCGTAGAATTCTTCGGAATGCTGGTATACATGACCGCTCTGCACGAAGAAAATTCTTTGTAAGTCAGAAGAACAGAATTGCTAGGCTTAAATTTGCCAAATCTATGATAAACCAGCCCAGAGAGCTATTGGAATCGTGTCTTATTTGCAGATGAAAGTAAGTTTAACATCTTTGGGTCGGATGGAAGAATCATTGTATGGGAAAAAAAAAAAATACGAAAAACTTATCCCAAGAATTTAGTTGGAACAGTAAAACATGGCGGTGGATGTGTCATGGTTTGGGGGTGTATGCCAGCGGCTGGATTAGGCAATTTAGTATTCATTGATGGTATAATGGATCATAGAGTTTATATAAATATTCTCAATAATAATTTAAAAGTGTCAGCACAAAAATTGGGCATTTTAAGCAACTTTGTGTATTACCAAGACAACGATATTAAGCACACGGCCATGAATGTTCGTCTTTTTTGCCTCTATCATTGCCCTCAAACCCTTAAAACACCAGCTCAATCACCGGATTTAAACCCTATAGAACATATTTGGAAAGAATTAGAGGTGCGAATAAGAAGTCACGACATTAAATCGAAAAGTCGACTGAAAGCAGTAATGATCGAAGAATGGAACAAAATCGGTGCAGAAGTAACCGATCGTTTAGTTAAATATATGCCCAAACGTTTAAAAGCTCTTATAAAGAATAAAGGATATCCTACTAAATACTAAACACTTATAAAAATTTAGAAAATTTCATATTTAGTGATGTTTTTTTAAAGTGTATGATCACTTTTGTGTCCTATTTTTGTGCAATTTTATTTATTGTCATTTTTTAAAAAAATAATTTGCATCGTAATTAAAATTTATTTTTCACTTCTTTATTAAGAACTGTAAAAATATGCTATGAAAAACATTTCATGTAAAAATAAGAATATATAATGGTAAATATTGAGATTTTTAGTTGATTCTTGTTGGTGTACGAACACTTTTGGGAGCCACTGTATATTAACTAAGATAAGATTTGCATTCATAATGTTCTCATTTTTTTTTCGACCAAAAGATATTCTACAAAAAATATTTTAAAATTCATAATGATATTTTTCAAATGAAACATTAACATAACATTTCATATAAACATATTAATCGTTTGCAATAAAATTAATTTAGATTTTATGTAAGAATAATTAAATTCATTATATTATGCACACTAAAAAAATTGTTTACAACCACAATTTGAGCAATATAGAATGAAATCATATACATATATTAAGCAGATGTTATTTTCACTATTCGTTTGATTGCCCAATAATTTATGCAAAAAAATCGTTTGATATAACATATCGAATAACGTGGAATGAAATTTACAAATATAAAGGAAATATTGTTTTCATTGTTTATTTGATAGCATAATAATTAAAAACATAAAAATCGTTTGAAATTAAAAATGGAGTGATGTAAAAAGAAATCGAATCTGCATATTAAGCAAACGTTACTTTTATTATTTAATTATTTTTCCTTCAAGAAAAATAAGAAAATTTTTCTTCGAAAAGTTGTTATTTTTTTAATTAAAAGGCTTTTTGGAATTTAAAAACTGTCAGAATACTTCTAGTAACAAGAACAGACTGCATCCTTAAAATCGTTAAACAAAAAATGATTGTTTTCAATCTTCTTAGAGTTATCTACAAATGAAATTTCAAAACTAAAAATTTCTTAGATAAGAATTTTAAATTTTAACAAAATAATAAGCGTTAACAGATTGTACTTACCTGAAAACAAAAAGAAATGAATGAGCTTCATTACGAATGCTATTGATTTCACTCACTTTAACGTAAGACTGATTATCATAAGGAAAAACAACATCTTTTATAATCTGATACGAAAAAATCGAAACCGGATGTAAGGCGAGTGTTAGATAATTTAGTAAGGCGTATTTTTTTGCTGATTTATTAGATTACCGTAATCACATGAACTTTGTGTGAGTGTGAGGCGGGAGCTGGGACAAAGGGTGCTGATGCCCTTGACTGCAATCTCAAAAAGCGAAACAAAGGCATAATATTTGTGGTTTATCCCACTTTTTAATGTCAAATATGATAAGGGGATGAGGGAGGCGGAATAATATGCTATTTACCCTTTTCGAAACAATGATGCTAACTTTGGATTGAAAAAATCATTTATAATCTGGGTAACATCCTTTTTAGTAATTGTTTCTTTTAATGCCAAAAGGACGAGAAAACATAAAAAGAAAATAAAAAAGGCCCGTATTTAGCGTTTCTAAGTCAACTGGGGGTAAAAATTTATTTATAGCCTTGATATTTTCTACCCTTCAAATCTGTGATCCAAATGAGCAAAAATTCTTTTAGAATTTGAATGCTTATGGACTCCACGTCATTTTTGCATCGTATTTATGTATGACTCAAGGGCATAAGTTCTGTGGCTAAGAAATTCATTTTTTTAGCAGATTGGAAAGATAGATTGCCTTTCGTTGCATGATAGCCATCTCAGTGTGATTTGAATATAATATTTTAATAGTTCAATTAAGAATGTATGCAGTAAATATTTCACCTAATAGAATCATGGAACTTATATACTACAATTACTCCTGGAATCAATGCGGGTTCGAGAAAGGGAAGGGAATTATGCGAATATTAAATACACAGCGTCGTTGACCGATTTCGCAAAAGAAAAGCGTTGTTTTTTTTGTTTTGCATTCTTTTTATTTAAAAAAAAATCTGAATGTACGTATATACATTTGTTTGGATATTATAACGCTTTATGGGCATTTCCCATCCAAAAATTCAAATCAAAGTTGGGTGCTTTTAGTCACAATATACAAAAGAGTGTACGTATTTTTAGAATAATTTTAGGGCCATTTAATTGATGCTGTAAAACTAATTTAAAATGCAGATTATTTAAAATGTTCGTTTTCGATGATTTTTTTTATTTTCTCATATAAATCATTTTTTTATTTTCTCATATAAATTGGTATAGAGAAAATATAAAAATCGTCACCAAATTCGAACTCGAGATTTTTGACAAAACTCCACGTTTTAGATCTCCCTGAATTCAAAAAAGACTTTTTTGAAAAATGTCCGTCCATCTGTGACAAAGATAATTCATAAACGATTTGAGCTAGACGGTTGAAATTTGGTATACTGTGTTTACATCACATTTTCAGACTTCTATGAAATTTTGTGTAAAATCTGTTCAGAGGAACTCCGGCTCTTCGAATATAAGTTAACACGACAATTATAAAACGAAGAGAGTTAGATAAATAAAATTCGATACACATATTTAACATCTATAGTGTAAGCACTTGTCAAATTCTGTGCTCAATCCAACGACGTATTGACTGCCTGTCGGTCCATACTTTCAGAAACCTGTAAACGTCCAGTGACTTAATAAATATATCAAATGTGGTATGGGATTTTGTGAGGAATACCGGAATGTTTGCTACTAGTACAGTTTTATGCCAAATTTTTGGTTGAATCTGGTGAGAAAAACTCGTCTAAAACGCAAATTCAATTTTTGAATACTATTAATGCGTGCTAGGGATTAATCGCCCAATAATTCGCTTACGACAGATTCCGTAAAAATGCCAAATTTACACGACAGGTTAATATTTCATAAATATTGTACACCAGTTCTATGCAAGGTGTTCTTTGGAATAACACCTTTAATAGAGATTATGAGAGAAAGTGACGATGTTATTATAAAATATTTATAAAAAAAATAAAATCCAATACTGCACCTTTATTCTAGAAATTTTTTGATGATGTAAATAGTTGTTTAATTGAATGTTGGATTATCATGTTAAATTTCTTTTATTTTTCTACAATGGATGAGAAAAATGAAATGCTTTATCCATATCCATGTGCTAGAATTTATAGAGTGAATGCACTGAATATTAAGATTATATGTTTTTTAGAACTGAAATTAGATACCTAAATAAAAATTTGTTCCAATATAAATAGATATGTATCAAATAAAATGTAGGAAGATCCATTCAGTATTTACATTTTTTTTAATTCTATTACCCAGGTATCTTTCACTAAACCAGATCCTATACCTATGAACTTATTTAAAGTAATTATTGAAACTAAAGAAACAGTCCCCCCAACTATAACTATTGGTACGATCTCGTCATTTTTTATGACCCCTTGATGTATCATCAATAGAAGTCAACAAACTCATCATCTCTATTTTGAGTACTTCACTCTACATTTACTATAGAAAAGAAACTCTATGGAATAAACTAACTTTCACAACAGCACCGCTTCTGCTAATGTTTATTTCATATTCTCAAATTTTATTATTATTATTCAAAAATTATATCATATTCTCAAAAAGAAATTCACAGCCTCCAGATACATCCTCAATGATCGCCTTTTCACTACCGACCGTCATTTTTCAGAGAAATATTAAAAACTTAATTTCAATATATATTCCCTATAAGAAAAAATGATAAGAATTCCCAAATGCCATTTTTTATTACACATGAAAATTTAGTTATGTCATTAGTGTAAATATAAACCATTAAAAATATATTAAAATATTAAATACTCATTATATTGAAAATTAATAATGATCTTATTATTTCTCCATATATTGATATAATGAGAAATATCAAACTCAATTTCATTATATATCCCTTATAAGGGAAAACAATGACAGAGTTCCCAAGCGCCATTTTTTTTTATTTCATACGAAAACTTAGATATGTCATTACTGAATGCCTACCCTTCATTTTCAAGAAATATCAAAAACAAAACGCTGACAGAAAATCCACCCCAGCTCCACCAATTTCGTCAATTAATTTCACATGCAAAGTCATCAATCTGTATACCCTAAACATAATTCAAATAATAGTTTTATTAGATATGATATGATGTAGTTTGTCAAAGTTAATTGAGATAACTAAATTAATGCTAGTAATATGTTGCAAACAATTTCTAGTTTAAAAGCACTTACGAATGATTTAAACATAAAATTCCCTGAATGCTTAGCTTTTGAATTTATGAAATCTCCAAGTATGTTATCAACAAAAGAAAAATAACAAATGTTTACATATATAAAGTGGACTGAAATAATTTGTGAATTTTAAAATGTATCAAGAATATCTCATAAATTTCGAGAAAATAATTCCAAATTAGATTATTTGTCGAATTTAAAAATTAAATTTATTTCTTTAGTGTTGTGTAACAAATTAAAGATACTAACACAGCATCTAACTTTACATTAATGATTTTGTATGAAACAGGTACACAAAAACACAAAATAGATATTTATTTACTGAAAAAAAAATACATTTGGCAAAAATTTACAAAATTTACGAATTTATTTTACATTAATTATTTATATAGTATTAGGAATTTTTCTATCGGCATAAAGATGATTTCTTAATGACCTATCTCCTCCAGTACTGTAAAAGAAAAAAGTATATTGGTATTTAAAGGAAAACACTTAAAACTTTATAAATATTAAAATCATTTAGAAGAAAACAATGTGCTACTAGTTAAAAGTACAGAAACAACTTTAGCATGTTTTTTCTTATTGAAAGATAATATTATCAGAAATAGCTTAAGTAATAGATTTTAAATCAGAACATCAAGTGAAGAAAATAACAATCGTTTAAAAAAATTGATCATACCATTTTTAATTGCATTTTACTTCGAAACTATTAAATACAGAATTTAAAACAATTACAAACAATTAACTATTAAATACAGATTTTTTTTAAAAATCAAATGTTTGAAATTTTAATACATTAAGATGCTGTTAAAATCTAAATCTTTAAATTGGCAAAAAGAAAAAGAAAGAAAGAAAAAGAGGGAAAAACCGATAAAAAAAATATATTGCTCGCAAATGATAGCGCATGGACTTAAAATTCTCAATAAAAGTGCTACAAGCTCTATGCCACTTTCAAAATACTTCTACATTATTATATTGTACAGCAAACTCTTTTTAATCACCCAAAGCGAGATTAATTACAAGGGGAAAAAACAACATCCTCTGACTAGAACTTACTTGTGCTATCCTATGTATTTGTTCTACAACAGCCGGCATTACTGCAGAAATACTGTCTTCAATGATCGTGTGCATCATGTTAGTGCATTCTTCTTCACTTAAATCAAAGCGGAATTTGTCTTGGACCTTAAAAAAATTAACAAAATCTATTTTTACAATACACTTCAATAAGTACTGGGAAAAGTAAAAATTATTTAATCATAGTAATAATTTTTCACTTTTAATTCTCTAATTTATAATTCAACATTATAACCAGTGCAGAATCTTGAAATACATTTTCTGGTATTTTCCTATTAGGTGGCACAATATGGACTAGTGTTATCGTATGTATCATGTTGTTGCATTTTTCTTCACTAAAATCAAAGTGGAATTTGTCTTGAACCATAAGGAATTTCATTTAAAAAAATTAATGCTCACCTAGGCTAAAAATATTCCATTCAGTAGCTAAAAACCGTCCATCTAATCAGAAATATCTTTTCTGATATGAACATTCAGTTCAGTTTGAGGATGCATTAATTTCAAAATAGTTCTTTATCATTTGAAAGCGGTAAGAAATTTGATTATAAGAAATTTTAAAATGACCATAATTCAATGTTATTTTTTTATTGTTGTTATTTCCATTCCCATGGCCCGTGTGTACTTTGCGCCCGGCACATTTTTCCCTCTTTCCCCTTATTTGTGGTTATCCAGGGCTCTTTTGATGTCTGTTCAGTTTACCGACAGTTTCCAAGAAGCTCCCGACAGATGTCCACAGGTGAGAGTAGTCCTACAACGGATGAGATTGCTGATTTACAACCATATCTATAAAGGCAATGGACCATGGGAAGGAGGCTTAAGTATTACCACAGAAAGATAAAAAATCTAGTTATCTAATAATATCTAATTAATTTAATTCTAATAAAAGCTTCAAAATAATTGTTATTAGCTGCACATTTATATCCTCCGAAATATATCTATGCCAAATTTGACAGCTCTAGAACAAACAATCTCTTCTGGAGATTGCCAATGCAGACACACGTTTTGCTTTGTTATTAGTAGAGATGAACAGAGAGCTTACTTTCTTGACTGTTTTATCAGGTTCAACAGCAATATCAGGAACACTAGCATCCACCATCAAGGAAAATAAATTCAGAAACAGATTTCCATGCCTAAAATGTAAAATTAAATGCAAATTTAAAACGGCAGTTTATTATTAAATGATAAAAGTTAAAAGACAAGAAACTTTTTTTTTAAATTCTCCTTTTCTTTTTTCAATTTCCGATACATCATAAAAAAAAATAAGAGTAGAAAATAAAATGAATTTATTAGCAAAAGTCATGTATAAATATGGTTATTTTTCATCATAATTGTCGCGACCATTCTGAATGTTTATAGACCGGATTGTCCTCGAAAAATGTTGCCACCAGTGATGTGAGATAGGCTTTAACTTTTCTTTGAAACTCCTTGTTAATCTGGAAGTTTTTGAGATTTCTTTTTAGAAAAGAATATGGAGCAGGAATTCTTCCACCAAAGTCTCAATTTTGGCATGCTAGTCATCCAGCTCGTTGTCTTTCATTTTTTTTCCCCCTTCTTTTTTTCCTTCCCTTACCTACCGATCAGTTTACTGAATAAGATGTTCTGTTGAAACAAATTTGTGTTAGCAGCTTACAGCTTATATGCACACTAGAGACAAGTAATTTTCATTTCTACTTTGAATGGAAGAATTGTCTTAAAACGAAAGCTTTCAGACTAATAAATAAATTCAACCAGTCAAATATAATAGGAGGCGACATTCTTTGGAAGGGGGATCGGAAATTTGGTTCACAGCATAATATATTCTTAAATAACATTGAAAAGAAGCCATTTTTGTATAAATAGCTTACAGTAATAAATTTATTTTGTTTTTTATTCTTGCCTTTTTTTTTTTAAATGATCCACTGGAGATTAGAAAAGAAAAACGACTTTCATGGAATACTTTTGTAAACAAGATTAGCGAACTTTTGTCGTTTTACTCTTTTTCTTGAGAATAAAAATAATCTAACAGCATTACTTAAATGACAGAAAGACAATGGAAGATCTTTTACCTACGCAGGATCAAGAAGGCAGTGACGGCATGCTGCCGAAATATATTGTAAAAATCTGAGTGAATTCCGCCCATGGCATCAACCATTTCTTTGCTCAGTTTCATCTGAGGAGGCATCGGCTTAGGATCACGCCCCAAGATGTAGCCAAAGTCAATATGAAAAAGTTTACCTATGTAATAAAAAGTAATTTTAACACATAACATTGCATTTCTTAGGAGAGCATAAATAAATTAAAAACACAGAGACATTTGAGGTGCAAGTGTTACATTTTTTTAGGTGTGTGTTAACGAGTGGAGATTGGTCTTATTTTAGGCTTATCTCACAAAATGTTAGTTCGATAATCCCGATTATTACTAATTGATTTTAGAATTTGGTTCCACACTATAGATGTCAGATTTAGTTTAACATTCCAGAATTTGAACCAAAACATAGTGTTACTCATCTATAATATTGCTTTCTTGCACAGATAATCTCATAGTAAAGAAGAGATTTACAGATATGTTCAATGGATGCCAAATCAATGCTTCTTGCACCATGGCAACAAACTTAGCAACAGTAATGAAGTTTCTCGAAAATACGAGAATTACGGCGATACCTCTTTTAGAAGCCAAAGCGAATTCATTCTTCTCAAAAATTCGATATCCCATCATGTAAACTATGTATAAACGTGAGAGGAAAAGCGAGTGTGTTGATTTAATTTTGTCTTCGAATCTTAAAGACGGGACGAACTCTCCGGCTGCAATGATGTAATAATTCCAAAAGTGCTGCTTACATGAGCTGTGGGATATTTGGGGGGGGGCGAAGCAAATAAAGCATCCTTATCTATTATCGAGTTTGTTGGGATTCTCCTCATATATTCAATAAACGAGATTTCTGTAACGATATTTTTAATCAATGTATCTAATCTTTAAATTGATTGTGGTACAGCTCTATATTATTCCCTTACTTCCTCTCAAAAACATTATCGTGCACTATCTTATTATATTACTTCTTGTTAAATGGCTTATTCCATTGCTAAAAAAAAAGGAAGTAATTCTACGAACGATTAAGACAAAATACAGACCTTACCTCCTACTCATTAAAAAAAAATAATAATAATTTTTTATTATATATTTCTTTACAAAAAAAATCTCTGTAATAAAAAGTTTTGAGTTTCCCTCTAATCAATAAATTGATTTTAATTTAAGTTTTTACAATAAAAATAATTTCAAAAAAATTCAGGAATTATAAAAATTAAAATATTAGATAGAAATATTTTTAACAATGGAATTTTTAATGTAAATATTTTAGACTAAAAAAAATATTTTTTTAATAATGTTAATGTTTTGATTTTTTTAATAATTAAATGTAATTTTGCATGTATACATTCCAAATTATTTTCAAAATTAAAATACTTACACCTTCCAGTCTCTACACAGATTCATTTCCCAATTTTTATATCATGTGAAAGCTCATGACTCTTTAGATATGCTGTCAATAGTAGTCTCCATCATATCCTATTTTTTGAGTGAAATCTCAAAAATGCTCTTTCAATGTGCAGTTCTTCAAGAGGGAAAAACATGACCTTGGCAAGAGTCTAACAGTTACAACCACTAAATTGATTTCACCAATTTTTATTTAATAAAGAAGTTTCTGACCTCTAGATAAGTCATCAATAATAATGTGTCTCCCTTTGACTTCAATTTTCAAGATATATTGCAAAAGGAAATTTCAGCAGAGATCCTAGCTTTAACAACTGGACTGATTTCACCATTTAATATCACTTTACAAAATGTATAACTAATCAGAATGCTCTTTGCTATAAAATGTACAAGTAAAATGTAAAACAAATGTTTTTAAAAGATAAGATTTAGTTCATCAAAATTGATCGGAATGACTAAGTTAATATTATTAATATAGAAGGAGTACAGCTGGTCCTCAAAATGTACCTAATAAATATTTAAATTGGGAATCTAAGTGAAATATTTTATGGACTAAATTTTTCCATGAATACACTTTCTTAAACTCAATTCGAAAACTTTACATAATACACGTTTTCAGAATTCTTTTAAAGAGATAAAGCTTTGTTTCTAAAATTTGCATTACATTATTTTGAAATAAAGATTTTAATAATAATATTAAGTACAGAGATAAAAGAAATTAATTATTTTAAAACTACAGAATGACATTACCAGTTTTAGTTAAAAGCAGATTATCCAAATGTCTGTCTCCTACTCCAAGTAAATATGTTATGACACAATATCCAGCTAGAAAAAGAAATAAAGAATGTAAATGATTTTTTAAAAATCCAGATAGATAACAATAAAGTGTAATTTACATATATAACTTTTTTAATTTTATAGTTAGTAACACTGAATATATAACAACTGAAATGCAAACAAAACACAAGCTTGCAATAAAATTTTAATGCAAAAATATAATATCTATTTTAGAAAATACTTATTTATTTAAGCATATAAAACAGGTATAAACTAAGAAATTAACTCAATATAAAAAAATTAAATCAATAAGTTTTTTAATAAGTTCTAATACATAAGAAATAGGTAATAAAAATGACAAGAGAAAAAATTTCCCTCCCAAAAAAAGTAATTTAATTTTTATATTTATAATAGGAAGTGTTTATGTGTGTGTTGCCACATAGCAAGACCAAATATTAGACCAAAAACTATCAAAACAGCACAGATGTACTTTAGAAAGTCAAAATGTGTGTCGCCAAGCAATTTTTAAAAAAAATTTAACTAGCTGAAAATTAAGTGAGCTTTTGGTGCTTTTCCTTAATAGCTCTTTAAAGTATTATTACACCAAGCTAATTTTCTTACATCATTTAAAAATTTTAAAGAAGTCTTTGCAACAATACTAAATTTAGTTGCCATGCTATTTCCCGCTAAATTTAAAAAGCAATATAATAATAAGAAAATTAAGTTTTGATACCATAAAAGGCAATATGTAATAGGAAGATAAATTACCCAAAATGTTAAAATAACATTTCTTTAATGTCTATCACAAACTGGTGGTTAAAAATATTTTGTTGAAGAAATAATAAATATCAGGTTATTCATAAGAAATTTAATTGAAATTAAAAACAATCAATATTCTCAATGTACAAGCTAATCACCAAAAGCTTTTACATATTAAATAAAATAATTCCATTTCCTTTCATGAGATTATAGATGATTTCAGTTCTGAATATGTAAATGTGCCATCAACATATTCCCAATGATACACACCTTACTACTTAAGAAATGGTAGATAATTTCTTGGTTATTATTTATTTGTCATACTGCAGTAAAGCTAAATAAATAATAGGAAATTTTTAACTTTTTAGAGATACAGACTTTCTCTGCAATAAATAAATCAAGATTATGTATAAATATAATTCCAAAATAAAGCTACCTGCTAACAATAAAGCCCTCATAAAATGTATCAAAATATCTACCTAATGATTTAACATAGTTTTCCATAACTTCAGCTGCAATTCCAAAAGCTCCATTTTCAGAAGGAGCTTGAGCTCGTAGATAACTCTGGATGTCTTTGTATTCATCTATGATTGTATTAATTGCAGATGATTCAATGTACTGCACAAACCCTGTGAGAAAAAAAAAACGGAATCAAGGAAATATTCAATAATGAGGCATCCATTCTGAATTATTGTCAAGTTCATTGTTCCTCAAATTTAATACCAGATGGCACCACATATATGAGATCAAAATTATTTAAAATGATCCAAAAATCTATAATAAAATCCAATCTTTACAAACTAGAAAAAACTTCAACAAAGTGTATAAAAAGAAATAAAAACTCACCATGCTTACTGCTGCAGGCTAATACACGGTAGGGAGTCAGCTTTAAATCGAGATTTTCATGTTGCAGTAACTGAATAAAGAATAAAAAATTGTTATGCAGTTATTTATATTTTTAAAAAAAGAATGTAAGTCAATCATTTAGCAGCAAATAGTAACAAATCATAGCATGACACACCATATTTTGCATCAAAGAACTACTTCAAATTTTGAAAATGTCCATAATACGACTTATTAAGGAAATGGCACATAACATCATGATACAGAAGATATAGCAAATATACTAATAGAAAATTCTACAAAGTAAGTCTACCTTCATTGTAAAACACTAATAATGTAAAAAGCTTCAAATAGGAATTCACAATAAATAGAAAAATAATATTCAAAAAATATTAATTGAATTCGTCTAAGAATATTTACAGTAACGATAATTCATGGGCAACTAGAATGAATTTACTATTTCCTGTAAAAGGCTATTCAAAAAAAAAAAAAAGCCATAAAAATATCACTCAAAATTCAGTTGTTTAAACAGCAAGCTAAATACTAAGAAAAAAAAATGGAAAAACCATATTATTTAATAAACAAATAATTAGAAATAGCAAATTAAGCTTAGTGTAATTAAAATTTCATTGACTACCAATGTTTATCCAATAAAATACATATTTAATGATTTAACCAAGATGGATTAAAAATGGAGGCATGGATTAAAAATTACACTAAATATTATTGGAATTTATATTATGTCATTTAATAAAATTTTTCATAATACAAGAATAGTTATATATGCATGTGTGCATGCAATTTTAAAGATATGTTAATTGTATCAATAGATTATTCTCTATATACAAGAATTAGAACAAGTGCTGTACTACAAAGCTACCCGTGAAATATCTAATAAACTTATAGACAGTTTTGGTCATTCTTCAATTCTTTTACATCACTAATACATGATGGACAATTGTACTGCTAATGACGGAAATCACAAACAAATATAGATAATTGAAAGAAATGCACATTATCTTTAATAGTTCGAAATGTGTGTAGATAGCTACTTCTTGGTATATTCTTGAAATTCCAAATTTAAGAGGCCACATAAGATCTCATCTATTTATAATCTGAAGGTTCATATAAGATCAAAAATAAAAATTAACAATGAAAAATTAACAATGTTACCTTATCCATTAGAAAAATTGTCTGCAATATCAATTGATCTTGCCTAAGATCATCCCCTAGTTTGAAAATTGTAACATACTCTTTATCATCTACTGTCAGGAATGTCAAACGAGTGGGCATAAGGGCACTCTTAAATAAAGTGGTCTTCTCTGGAATGATGCCTTTCACTTTGACCGAAGGGTCTAAAGGCAAAGGAAGAGGTTCAAAGTTCAAAAAATCTATTTTGTGAATGTCTTTGTCTAGCAATAACGCTTGGAGTCTTTCAGTCTAGAAAAAAGAAAAATTTTGATATATGTAAGTATAAAAAAAACTGTGAATATGCCTCTTGTACAATATCTTCTCGAAAAACACTATTCTTTTCATAGCAATATACTTTAAACTCAGAAACTCTAGAATCTCAGTCAGTTAAATGAGTAGAAGAATATATATATATATATTATTCTAGGCATTCAACTGACTTGGAATTCCAATGTGTATATATACTGACAAAAAATGCGTGGTAAAAGCTAAATCAAAATATGTCAGAAAACAATAATACAATACAAAGTGTGTTTGATAAGGTACGAAGTTACAATAAGTTTACTGAATGAGATATAAAGCTTAATTAGCTTGCATTAAGGGTTTCGTTGAAAAAAAAATTTCACTCAAAACAATGCAATTTTAAAAAACCATAACTAAAATTCACCTAGCTATAACTATTTAAGAATAGGGGTTGTGTACAAATTTAATTTAAGAAACTGTTTTTAAAAAGTAATATAATAGCGTATAATAATTACAATTTACAAACGCTCTTTTAAGGTATCTTTTGAAGCACTGAATTTATCTGTATAATTTGCCTAAAATAGTGTTTTTCAACATTTCATAAATTGATTAGCTTTAATTGCAGAAGATTTTTTTTTAATTATCACAGTGTCAAGAATTCTTTTATTAAGCATGAGTGATAGGGCTGAAAGACTGTATAAAATCTAGATTGCATAATTTTTTCAAAGATATATTTAAGTTAAACAACATATTCCTCTGTCACTTAAAGCTTTTTTCTAAGTGAAGCCATACGTCTACCTGTAAACGGTTTATAAATTAGCTACTGGGAGACAATAAGAAAAGCAACCTGTATATACTCTTGTAAATAGTTTAAGCAAAAAAACACAGTATTTTAATATATTTAATGAAAAATATAGAATGAACTGAAGAACTGAAGTATCAAAGAAGACTAATAATGTAATAAACAATACTTATGAAGCTTAAACTTTTATAAGGGCAGTTCAATGCTATGCACATAAAATATAAGATATTTAATTTATCATATTTTATTCTTTATTAGACAATCTTCGAAAATATTTTTTTTAAATATTCTAGAAAAGATCATGGCAAACTGTACCTTTTTACGTCTGCCACCACTTTCTCTTGCAACTGTTTTCAAAAGACTCAACAATTTTTCTACAAAGTCCCTTCCACGATATAACAGCTCCTTTCGCCTTTTATATTCAGGTGGTCCCTAAAACATAATTCACAATCTATAAATAAACTTTATATTTGGGGGTGGGGGGACAGGAATCAGTAAAAAAATTTCATAAAAATAACTTTACTAAAATTTTCTGGAATAAGATTTTTATGCTGGATAAGCTGCACTGATCATATAACTTGAATAATGACAGTAATATTTTAAATAAAGGTTTTCTATTTAGAACAGTCACTTTTTAAAAAACAAGTGTCACAGAAGTGGACTCTTGCAAAATAATTAAAAGAAATGATAATGGTATGTTGTTATTATCATTTCTTTTAAAGAACACCAACAATGGTATGTTGTCATTTTCTTGATTAAAAAACAATAGAATTGAAATTTGAAAATATTAGGAAATTAGACCTAATTCTTAGAACAAATTTGAACAGCGTTTTCACTTCATTTGTCTTTTTCCATAGTCTCTTGACATTTTTTGTACATATTCAAGGAAAGGAACTAATCATATTTTTTCAAATGAATTATTTACACTTCTTCGAACAACATACGGATACCAGCAATCCATGCCTTTATCGAAGAACGTATGACACACACATAGAAAAAAAATAATTAGATCCAATCAAAATCACAATGCAATGACTATTTGCCTACTAACAAGACTAAATTACATTATAGGCAATCAAATGTGTAAAATCATAAGAAAGATTTACAAAAATAAAGAAATTGCAACATACATTTAGGAGTTAAAATGTAAAAATAATTCCTACTTACTCTTTGAAGTGTTAAACTAAACCTTTTCATCACATCATGATACATTTTTTTAACTTGATTTTCTTTATTATGGTTATCAGGCTCCTCAACTTCTATTATTAAATACCTAAAGAAAATTATCAAAAATATATCATTCAACAATATAAAACAACAAATTCTACTAAAATTTAAAGCTACAAAATAACATATTAATATGTATGTTGAGTGGAAATATCCCTTACCAATAAAAATAGTTTGCTAAAGTTTCATTGGCACAAGCTCGTTCGATAAGAAAAGTAGCCAGGTCAGTCTGAAATTATTGAAAATATTACAATCTTTTTATATTCAATCAGTCCAAAAATTGAACAAACATTTTAAAAACACAAAATATTTTAATATACATGAATTTAATAAAAGGTATATATGCTATAACAAAAGGATGTATTATAAATAACTTAATAGAAATTTAAATTAAAATTATCAAAATTTTTGCTTTGAAATGTTTATTTAAATTACAGTAAATATCTTAATACCATAAAAACTTAATAGTATAATAAAACAATTTAATAAAAAAAACATATAAAAATAATAATAAAATTAATTAAATAATAATTTAACTCTAATTAAAACTTAAATCAAAAGTTATTTAATCAATAATAATAATAAAACTTACTTAGAATTTAATAATAAAATAACTTAACAGCATGGGTACTAATTAGGTGCCCAATAAACAAAAACCACAGTTTGATAATTCCAATTTTGAATATGAGGTTAACATTGTTATAAATAAGATGTTTTTAATATATAATTTTTAAAATATATATGTTTTTACTTTTAAGAATATACAATATTTTTAAGCATTTACTGAAGTAGCTAACTCAAAGTCGGTCTGTCACATTCTTTTATTATTATATAACTTCTTCATCAGAAAATGGCAAAAAAAAACCAAAAAAAAAAAACCTGCAGTTTACAAATTTATTTTGATAAATGAGGGAAGAACTAGGTAATACAACTTTGTCAAAAG
Source organism: Argiope aurantia (assembly GCA_026543865.1). Lineage (NCBI taxonomy): Eukaryota > Metazoa > Arthropoda > Arachnida > Araneae > Araneidae > Argiope > Argiope aurantia. The sequence goes on from JAPMOR010021581.1 coordinate 119,513, forward strand.
TCAGAAATATTACATAAGAGGTGTTGTAACTACTGATATATTTTTTAAATAATAGTATCAGTACAAAATCTTTAAGATTTACATTTCACCATTAAAATAAAAATTTTGGTAGGGAGCAAATAAATATGTAGCATTAGAAGAATAGTTTTTTTTTTTCATCCACAAATTAGATTATCATATCATCAGAAAAAATTCTAAAAAAAATTCTCTTCAAAATGCCAGTTTTCAATCTCAACAGACTAAAAGCGAATCATCCATAATATCAAAGTCATTGTGAGTTAGAATCAAATCGAAAGATTTCATTCAACTGATGAATCTGTTTTTATTTTCTTAGCGTTTTTCCTGTCCATTTCGATTAAATCCTATTTATTCCATTTTTCCCCTTTTTATTATTATCATAAAATTTAAAATTTAGTTAATAAGTTTATTCAATATTTAATTTAAATGAAAACAATATTTAATTAAATAAATGTTGATTCAAATATCTTTTTTTTTTCTGCCACATCTAGATGATTATAGCCCCAAACACTCTCTCTTTGGTTTTACCCTCATGACAGATGCAGGGCATTTTTCTTTTTGCTATCTTTTTAAAATGATCATGAATTTAATATTAATATAATTAAAATATACTCAATTCTTAATTGAAGAACTAAAAGAATGTAAATAAAAGCAATACAATTTAGAAATTTAATCTCTTGTTTTACTTAGAAATTATTATTTCACATAAATGTTTATAATAATATAACAAGTTAACTTAAATTCCATTACATCCATATTCTTTATTGTGGAAAAGGGAGTCTCTAATGAAGCTGGTTCAGATGAACTAGAAGATGAGTCCATTTTCAGATGGTCTCCAAAATTCTCAAGCTTTTCGGAATCATTGCTGACTGAAGAGACAGATCTGCAATAAGAAACACTCAATATCAGAATACATTTTAAAAGGACATTTAATGGAATAATATAACAAGGATAATGACAGCTCAAATAAATATTTTAATCTTAAATTGCCTATTCTATTTTTTTTTTTTAATAAAACATGCATTGCTCTATATAAATAAGTAAAAGAAGCATTGGAAAATTAAATAAGTGGAAAAATATTGTTTTAATAAAAGTGCCTTTGTTAAAAACATTCTCAATTCATACTTAAAAAAGAGCAGGAAAGTTATTTGATTTAGCTATTAAAATTACAACAAAATACACATATTTAAAGATGAAATTGTTAATTGTTAGAATCTTATGTTCCCTAATAATAATACAAATTCTAATGATATTGAAACTTGTAACTGCAAAACAGATTTGCAAATTTAAAATTATTTAAAAGTATTAGATTAAATGCAATAAAGTATAAGATAAAATTAAATGCAATATTGATAATAACATACATTTATACTAAGATTAAAAAGTACCTTCGTTTTTCCAAATCTGCTAGTGCCTTTTCAATTTCAGCAAAATTTTCATATTTTAAAGCTTGTACTAATTGCAACAAGTACATTAGAAGATCCTACAAGAAAGGGGGAAAATAAATAAATATATATATATAGTATAATCATCCACAACACTGGATAGTTTAAAAAAATATCCCCCATCCATTTGGTTTACATCATTACCTGAAGTACAAATCCTAACTTTCCCAATCCCAATCTACTTGGTATCAAAAAAATCGACCAGTCATTTTTTTTAATGAGTAAATTGATTGATTTAATGAGTAAATTGATTATGTCTGTGCAAATTAAGCTAAGCGTGAATAAAAATTAGTTATAGAATCATAAATTTCCTATTTTATTTTTATTTTTAAGCTGGATCTTAGCAAAAGTCAATAAGATGATGTCTGTAATTTATGTTTATTCATTATATTCTTCCATTAAGGCCAGTTAGAAATTATTGCTAATGTTTTCTTGCAACATTTATTATTATTATTACTATTATTTAATACTTTGCAATGCATTTTTCCCTATTAAATATCAACATTTGTTTCACTTTAATTTTAGCAATTAGTTTTAATTTGAGAGTTCATGTAGGTTATGAATAGAACAGATTCCACAACGAGAAAACAAAGGCTACCATGAGAGCGAATTGCACAATGAAGGCAAGACAAAGTTGTTGATACTTTAAATTACTCAAAAATCTGTTAAGGAATGTGGTGAGCTAATAACAATGTCTTTCCAGTGAATAAAATGGTGAGCTATAGTGACTCAAAAACATTTGGAGAGATGCAAAAAACAAACAAAAATTACTTACTTTGAATGAGCAATTCACATACTATGTACTGCTATTAAATAAATATTTATGTACCTACTATACTCCTAAAATAGCAGTTTTGACTTTAATTTAAAGAGAATTGCAACTTTTTTTACACTCGAAGCATTTCAAAAAATAAAACATAATTAAGTACAAAACAATAAAGCTGGTTTAAACAAACAAAAAATGGTTATATTAGATGACCCTCCCCTTTTTAATTCTGTTAACTAGGATTAAACTGTATATGAATACAGCGCTCAATAATCTGATCACAATAAAATTTTGAACAGTAATGTGTCATTTTTAGCTTAATATTTATCATCTAATAGATAATAAATAAAAATTTTGGTTTTAAAAGGAATATCGAAGTATTAACTAGCTAAATATTAATCATGTAGCTGATGATGAATACCAAGTTTAGTTCCAAAAAGAATATTTAACAACAATACAAATTTAAAAAGAGACAAAATATATAATAAATATATTACTGAAAACATAAAACAAACAATTACTTCATCAGAAGCTTGTTTCAGTCGAGTTACAGCATATCTCCTGACAATAGGGTGAGTATATTGAGGTGAAAGCAATTCTAAGGCATCCTCAACATCCATTGCCTGCCACCTGGCAAGTAAATCGAGAGCCTGTTTCTCTTCACTACTGATTTTCCAGTTCACACATTTTAAAAATTTTGCAAGCCCCTGAATTAAATGAGATAATATTAATATATTTCATATTATTGAGATTCAAATGATACTTAATCTAAGGGATATTCCGAAAGTAAATAAACTCCTTTAAAAGAAAAAATAATTCCTAGTTAATGCATTTTACTAATTTAAAAAAAAAAACTGGATCCTGCAGTAAGGAATGGAATTTTTAAAAACTGATGCTCGACCAGTACTATTGACAGAAAATTATCTAAAAATCACTTTATTATTGTTTAAAGTATATGGCACATATTACAAAAACATAGACCGAGATCATAAAAAATTAGTAAAAGTACCTCCAACAGAAAATATAAAAGAAGGCTTGTGGTTCATTTGATTATATATTCATTTAAAAAAATTAATCGATAATTTTAATAATCAATGAGGCAATTATTTCTATTATTTTTTATAACCAGTCTTAGAAATCTCAACATGTAACTTTAATTTAATAAAAGAACAAATTAAACTTGTATTCCAACTACTTGGTTACTTTTAACTTAAATCATTAACAAGACAAACTAAACATGCATTCTAATTCTGAAATATTTCTAATTTAATGCATTAACAAGCAGGGTCTTTTTTGTAAGACAATTACAATTTATTTCCAAAGCAAAACCAAACACATTTCATTAAACTTTTTTTTTTTTTGGTTTAACTAAGAAGTTAATTTGTTATTGCAACCTCCTAAACAATTCTCTTTTGGAATATATTCTTAGATTGATTTTAAAATCAATAGTCTTAGGAAGAAATTCAAAAGCTATCTTCATTTTTTGATATTTTACTATATTGTAAAAATAGTTTTAATACTTATCTATAAAAAAAAGGAGGCTTTTGAAATCATTTTAATTTTTTTTGACAATGTTTTACATAATTAAATCAAATTTAAACATTTTTTTAATTTCTTAGACTTTTATTTTAGTTCAGTTATTTTGTACTTTCACCATAATTAAATAAAAATTTACTATAATCTACATTTTAAATTAAATACATCATTAATAGGTTAAAACAAGAATTTCTTAACCTCAAAGAACTTAAAGTCTGTAGAACAAAGAACTTAAAGACTGTAGAACAAATATTGAATTCATCTGGTTATTGAATAATTAGTTAATGGATAATGCAGAGTAAAAAATATCAATATCGTAAATAAAAAAAAGAGAAAAATTAAAGATACATAAAATTGTAATTGGCTCTCTTCCCTAATTTTTTTATTAAAGATAATAATTGAAATTGAAATGTATACCTTTTTATAATTAATTAGAGTAAACCGGAACTTCCAGATAAGATCCTGTTCTTCAGATGTCAATACTTTAGTTGGAAGGTAGTCACATATGGCCTTTGAACAAATAGAAAATTAAAGCATAAATATCATTATATTTAGAAACTCTTTTTTTTTATTGACCATTAGATTGAAACATAATATTAAAAATAAACAACAAAAAGAACAATTTTATATAATGTCAATTAAACACAACTGTCTAATATAATCTAAATAATTTTTCTAAAATGATATAAAATGTACTCAGCGTTAGAATTTTTCAATTACAATATTTGAACTAACATTTGGCAATGCAAAAAGACTTGGCTTATGCGAAATAAATAAACAATTTCAGATTAAGACTGAATAAATTATCAGTATATTATTGCAATGATTTATTTATCAATATTTAGACAAACTGATATTTTGAACTTCTAATACTTTATTTTCTCCTTTTTTAAGTACAATGAAGAATAAAGCAGGCTTTGCAAAATTAATTTATCACACAGACAACAGCTTTTTCTTGAAATTGCAGAACAGATGAAAATGTTGATAAATTAATATAATAAATTTTTTTAAATGCAATCATCTACAAAATATTTCAAAGCTGTTTTTCATAAAAAACCCATTTTCAAAAACTTTTATGGATGCCTTTAAACAGAGAGAGTGGTTACCATTAATTGGTTTTTAACAGCTGCATTTGGTTTCAAATCCCTATCCGTAGGACCATTTCGTAAACTTCTTGCTAATCTATGGTGCTTTGCTTCCACCAAGTTTTGCTGGACAAAAAATAACATTTAAAAAGTTGTTAGTATCAACTTAAAAAACTATTCAAAAATTCTGGCACTTAAAAATAACAGAGAATACACAATTACAAATGTAGAACTGTCCATATTGATTATAAAACAAATTTTATAATGATTTCATACAAATTAAATGGGAAAAACATTCATACCCCAGATATTTCAGGATCAGGAACTAAAACAATTTCACAAGAATTGTTGTTATAGCACAGAGCATCACCATCCTGTCAAAACAAAAGCAATTTAATAAACATGCATATAATTTTGAATTTCTAAGTGTAAAATTTAAATCAATATCTTAATATTCTTCCTGTTTTAATTTTTTCTTAAGAAACGCCATTATTTAATAACAAACTGGAAGGAATCAATAAATCTAATAAATTAAATATATCAGAATTCAGGAAATCTGATATATTTAATATTATCATGCCTATGAAAAATGGTCAGCATTTCGTTCACCTTTCCCCCCTTTATCTTTTGATAGTAAAAGAAAGTGTGTATGTGTGTATATACAGTGGTGGCCAAAATTGCAGACACTTTTGAAAATTTTAATGTTTTCTAACTTTGTATGCTCATAGAAAATGTAATGTTTCACAAAATGGAAACACTTGCATGTCATTTTAAAGGGAATTTAAGGCTGATTTCAATACCAAAGGCAAAATGTAAATATTTTTAATAAAAAAACGTTGAGAGGCAATAATTATCGAGATATATTAGATGCTGATGACTGCAGTGAGTTATCAGTGCTTAGTAAGGTAGACTTTATTTTTTTTATTACAGCTTCACACTGATGTTTCATTGAGCTGACGACAGTTTTAAGCTCTTCATTCGTTATTGCTTGATACCAGGAAACAATTGTAGACTCAATTAATCCTGTTTTATTTGATGAACGCTTCATATATATATAAGAGTTTTCAAATGGTCCCATAAGTTCTCAATAATTTTGAGTTTAGGACTGTTTCCTGGCCATGATAACAATTAAATGCTCTTTGTACTAAATCGCACTTTCGATATTTTTGCTGTATGGCAAGGAGCTGAATCCTGCTGAAAAATAAATGATGCATTGTTGAGAAAAAGATCACTGATGGAAGGTGTAAGTTTTGGCTCTAGAATAGTGTCAATGTATTTTCTTGCATTTAATGTCCCATCAATAACATGAAAGAGACCAATGCCTTCTGCTGATATGCATGACCAAATCATTACACTAACTGAGTACTTCATAGTTGCTTGAATGCAGTCAGGATGTAGCTCTTCGCCTATTCTATGTCTTGCCTTTTTTTGCCATCGCTACCAAATAACAATATCTTTGTTTCATCACTCCGTATAATTTGTAACCGATGATCATCTGACCAATTAATGTGTTCTTTTGCCCACTTTAATCATTTTATACACTGCTGTAAATTTGTTCGTTGAATTCTACCTCTTAGTCTAACATCTAATAATTTTCTCCTGATTATTCTTGAACTGACATAAATGCCAGCATCATTCAATTCACTTCTGGTGGCCGCTGATGAAATTCTTCGATCATGGAAACATAGTTATTTTTTTATTCTTCTGTCATGAACAGATATGGTGTACCTTTTCCAGCCATTTCCTGCTTTGTTTTTTATTGAATTTGTCTCATGGTATTGTAAACAAAACTTTTGGACGTCATATGTAGTTACTGAACCACCTGCCTGTTTTGCAATTTCAGCATAGGAAAGAACACATTCATGTAACACAATAATCTTAGTTTTCGTTCTAAATATTTAATCTATTCTTTTATTTGTTGGCATTGCTTCATGACTAAATATTAGAAATATTTACAACAATTCCTACGAAATATTAAAAAGCTTAACAAAATTTCTTACTTGTGATTTGATTACATAAAAAACAGTCTTCCTTCCACAGAAAAAACACAATAATGACCTGTTCCAACTTTAAACGATGTCATCTTCCAGCAGTTATTAACATTTTATTGATTCCCAGAATAAGAACAGTGATAGGTCAGGAAAGTTAGAAATTACAATCCACGTCAGCACTGTATTTGTTATTCAGATTAAAGTAATAACTTTTTTGTATTGAAAATATTTGAATTTTTCTTTGCATATTGAAATCGGCATTAAATTCTCTTTAAAATGATATATAAGAGTTTGTATTTTGTAAAATATAACATTTTTTATAAGCATACAAAGTTGGAAAACATAACAATTTTCAAAAGTGTCCACAATTTTGGCCACCACTGTATGTATCTGGATTTCCCGTATTTCTCTGAGTGTTTTTACAATTTTAACTATTTAACTTAAGGCTGCAGAATTATTTGAAGTTCACATGATTAAAATAAATACTTGCTCTGCCAAATTTCTGTAAATATCCTTTTTGAAAATATCTCTTTTTCTAATTTCTATTTTCCTGCTATGATTGAATTGTTATATTGCCTGATAATGACAAAAAAAAAA
>JAPMOR010021581.1:141509-165425 GCA_026543865.1 Argiope aurantia
TGTGTGTGTGTGTGTGTGTGTAAGCATTATTTTATGTGAAGCAGAATGCAGTTTGAAGATAGTGAAGAGACTTGCTATTTCGTGATGTCGTTTTATTTCCTTTTTAAGTAGCAGGCATATATACAAGCGATGAGCACACAGAGTGACACAGAAAAGGAATGAGGAAAAAGCTCTTGGACATTTTATCCCTGGTCTTAAATAACCAGAGAAATTGGTAGGGAAAACATTTCTTCATAGCGTTAATATATTACGAGATTTCGATAGGGATTTTCGTTACACGCGCGAAGAAGGCAGGGGAAACACAGGGAGATTTTAAAAAAGAATTTGCCTCATCAGCGTATTTTGCTTCTTCACACGGAGTGTGGGAAAGTTATTTTAGCTGATTCTGCAATTTAACAAAGCTTCTCTTGAATTAATTAAGTAGAGACAGTGGAATTGGATCACAAAATAAGAGAATATTTTAGAATAAAGTTACTATGGGCTAAATTAAGACAAAATCTTGAAAATTAATTAAATTGAAATTAGAGTTAAAATATCATTACACACACACACACACACACACACACACACACACACACACACACACATATATATATATATATATATATATATATATATATATATATATATATTGTTACGAATCCGTAATGCTGCTTCCCAGCATAGTTGGTTCCATCATTGGAAAGAATGTTTTACAGTCATCTGTATGGAACAGAGTTTGGGCGTCGTGTCTGGGGTCCCAGAGCTTGGCGACAATCTTGGCGATCATTTGGCGACTTGGCGACCAATTTGGCGACTTTGGCGCCAAAATAGATTATATTCGAAACTTCGAGAATTTTCCCGATCCGTCCAGTAGGAACCGAGATACGCCTCGAACGTTCCTGATTGATTGAGAGGCTTCTAGCCCCGCCTCCTGAGACCTATAAAAGGGGCTGCAGCTGCCAGAGAAGTAAAAGTATTAAGATTCTCTCCAGCCATGGAAGGAGACGGACGCTCAGATGGCTCTAGCAGTTATGTGAGCAAGAGTAGCGGAAGGAGTACTTATCCAGGCCCGCCTTGGAAAACTACTGAATTTATGTATGAAATCCAACAGCACTGTAATGATCTGCAGATGACGTATGGATCATTAAAGGAGCTAGGAAAAGATTAAAGGAATTGGAAGAAGGAAAAATCGTAAACTATATAGAGGCCGAGACTGACAGAAAGGGTTGGATAAACGAATATAAAAGCCGAGTTGCTAAGGGGGAAGAAAAAATTAAGAATGCAAAGCCCTGCATCAGGAGAAGTTGCTATGTGCATGACGGGGATAAGAACGATTTAAAACAAGAACTAGAAGCTCTAAATTTTAATATTGGAAGGATCTCTCAACTTAAAAACTATAGAAACAAGACTTTCTACCCAATCTTCCTGGTGGAAGTTAAGAAAACAGGCAATTTCAATAATATTTATAATACCAAGCAACTCTCCTACATCAGAGTGAAAATCGAAACATACAGAAGACCTGCAAAAGCAACGATGTGTTTTAGATGAGCAGGATTCCACCACAGTGCCAGAAATTGCAGGTGCAAGCCGAGATGTATTAAATGTAATGGAGACCATACCACTGCCGAATGCCTTCAGAAGGAAAAAATTCCAGAGCCCACCTGTATAAACTGCAACAAAACTGGACACCTGGCCTCTTGGAAAGGTTTCCCTGCTTATCCAACTACAGCCCCAACAACAGGTAATATGAGAACCTATGTAGATACCCTCAAATTCAAGAAAAATATCCCCACAAGAGCACAAGGAACAGCCCAAAATCCACCTGCCCCAAGACAGAGACCCCAATATCAACAACAGATACCTGATGTCACCCCAACTTTGGAAGAACATAGCCCCTTAACCAACATCAATGAAATGAAGGAATTATTTGAAGCTTTTAGAGAAATAAGAAATGTACTGAAAGAATTCCCCGGATTAATAACTGCTGCAGCTAAATTAAAAGAAACAAAGACTAAAGATGAAAGAAAACTGATTCTCCTCAACGCACTGCTAGAATGAGTCCCTACCCATCCGCCCACCTGCCCTATGCAAGCTCATGATTCGGCCACCTCAAACAATAGTTAAACCGCCACCCGGATCAGTAATCTGCAGAAAAAATAGTCAACATCACCCTCACCCGCACACCTCCAGCTAACCGTTCCTGATTGGTCGCCGCAGCTCCTACACCTCCTGCCTTCTTCGCTTTACCAGACTTTAATCCATTTTAATCCAGACCTCGACCCACTCATGACCAAACGACGTAGTCAAGTTTTCAAGTCTTTAGTCGACCGGAGATGGCGCCCTACGGGCGCCGGCGCTCCTAATCTGTTTCCCTTCGTCCCTTCCCAGAGAAGTAAAAGTCAGTAATCCGAGTCCGAATCGGAGGTGTCGAAGACAGAATAGTCGAAAGCGACGGAGTCAAGTTAGTGCTGAACTGAGCTGTGCGCTACTGTCTGCAGTAGATTCTGGTTGTATGCTGCTGTGTGTGCTGTTGTATGCTACACGTCTCGGGTGAAGATAATCGTCTTCTGTTCTGTATATAGTTGTCGCTTTTGTGCTGTCCTGTGTGTCTTCGTGTAAATAAACGTTGTTGTTTTATTTTCTACTGCCGCACCGGAAAGTGCGAAATCACCGCTCCACTTTACTGGAGTGACTTCCGATATTCGCATATGATGATGCACTATTCCATACAGATCATTTTTAATTGCTCGTGACATGATTGACTTTGATTACATTTATTATGTTTACATTTGGCCCCATCTATTGGTAGAATATAGAACTAAATTAAAATTTTAAAGAAATTACATATATTTTTAATTCACCTGTTCCAGAAAATGGTTCACTTCCATAAAAAATTAAATAAATAGTTTTGAGAAAAAAAAATAAAATTTAAGAAGTAAGTTGAAACAAATAAATTAATTCAATACACGTTATTTAAATTAGTAAATTAAGTATTAATTACAATTAATAAATTTTATATTTAATATTACTTAATAATTTTTAATTAATAATATGATGGAAATAATAGATATTTGGAACACATATTTAAATATAACAATAACAATATTATTTGTTATTCAAAAAATCGTGGATTATGCATCTCTAGATATATGCCTGCGTTCGCATCCTGATTGATTAATCAATACAGCTTTAAATTTTCGTTGAAAGAAGCTAAAAAACTACTCAACTTCATCTTTGAGCTACAGAGGAAAATAACAACAATGGCGACTTCCAAAGGCGCTAATACGTACAATCGGTTGAATTGGGAAGATGCCGTAAGTTAAGCCGACATTAAATTATAAATTAGTTTCTCATTTACTTTTATTTATTATTTACATTATTTTGCATTATAAACCATTGATGGAATATTTTATTACAGGATTTTCCCGTTTTGTGTCAAACTTGTCTGGGCGACAATCCATATATTCGGATGGTAAGTTTCAAATTCTGTACTGAGGTTTTTTTTTCAGTTTCTGTTTTATTTTGCTCATTAAGTGAAATCGGGTTTACCGTGAAATCCATTGTTTATGAATGTTTTTGCCAATATGATAGTATTGTAAATTGTTTTACGTCAACATTTCTGTAATATACCGATTAGGGTGGATGTCCAAAAGGATAAAATAAGTAAATCCTCGTTTATCTTGTTCTTTACTGTAGACTACTATATCACAGATGTAAAAATAAAATTCTTTGTTAAAACTAAATTATTTTACTGGTATATATAAGTTAATGATCTACGTAACCACATTTTAGTAAAGCTTTATGTTTTTTTTTGTATTGGGTTGCATGTAAAAGCTTGTTCGGAAAATAATATTAATTGTGTAAAATCCTTTTTTAGTCTATAAAATTTTAGTTTTGTATATATTTGCATTTCATGCTTAATTATGAAATGGCATTTAATCAGACGACACCTTTAAATGAATTATCTCAGTTCATGGATGTTATTACTAGTTAAGCTGACCGAATATTTAAAAATTTTTCTCTTGAATAAAATGTTCTACTTATCATTTCAGTACATTTATGGACATATTCATTTAATGAACTGGTTATCAATTTCCTATTTTAGAGTGTTGCCAAGAACAAAGATAATCTTCTCTCTACCCTTTTTGGTCTTAATCTTTATGGAACCTTCAATCTATCATTTTTATCACACAGCGACTTGAAGGAAAGCATGGATACAGTTACATATGAATAAATGTTTCAAACTTTGCTTTCAACTGACTTTTGACATGCATTTTTAATAAGGCATAGAATGAATTACATACTGCATAATTTATTGCAATTGATGTGTTATAAAATATGTCAGTATTTTCAGAATCAATCTTAGTTCTGGTGTTTCCATTCCAAACATAATGAATTTATTGATTGAATTTAAAGCAAAAATTATAAAGTTAATACCTTAGCATTAATAAATTTGTTATATTGTTAAGTAAAATCATTTTCCTTCTTTATGAAAAATTCATTTTCATTTGCAATTTCCTTACAGACCAAAGAGCGCTTTGGAAAAGAATGCAAAATATGTTCTCGTCCTTTTACTGTTTTCCGGTGGTGCCCTGGATCAAGAATGAGATTTAAAAAGACTGAAGTTTGTCAGACTTGTAGTAAACAAAAGAATGTTTGCCAGACATGTTTACTGGACCTTGAGTATGGTATATATCCAAATTTTTCTTTTAATTGTTATCGACACTCTACTGCATGCTATTTTATTGCTTTATTTTTAACATTTTATTATTCAACATCTTTGATTATTAATAATAAAAAAAATTATATTTTTTTACATGTGTAATGTTTAAACTCTTTATTATTTACAGTTCTAAAAAAATACTTTAAGTTATTGTATTTCTTTATATAATGATCTCATTTTCTAACTATACTTCCAGGAATATGAAAACTGTAACTCTGGCTGGTCTAAGACGGAAATGATATTGATTATTAAATTGTTCTAATTATTAGAACCAAATTTTCTTCTTTTATGCCATTGCTCTACTCTAAAACATATTTAAAGATGCAAAATTATGATAAATTATTGATGGTAAAACTGTAATAAATTATTCAGGATTTAAAGGAATTCAATCTCGTATTTTATTTTCTTATCTCTCCCCCTCCCTTGTGCTTGTTTAACAGTATGAATATAAGCACATTGATACATTTAAACTGCAGCTTTATAATGATCAATCACTCTGATAAGAATTAAAATTTATTTTATATATAATGAATTAATATATTATGATTACTAATTCATAATACTTGTTATTATATTATTATTACTTATAGTTATTAATATTTAAGTATTTTTAATGAATTATTATTTTAATTTGACTGACTGGTATTGAAACTGAATATTGCATCCGAATGTATTGTCACATTTATTATTAACATAAGAAGCAAAATGAGTATAATATATGTAAATATGTATCATGGTATGTTTTAAAGAAGTTTCAGTAGTTATTGAACTGAAATTGACAACGTGAGGAAAAGCTATATGCCTTATTATACCCAAGTAAGTAGTGCTGAATTTGAACCTAGGGCAGTTAAAATTATTCGATACATTCAAGAAGAATTTAATTTTAAGTATAAGTTATTTGCATTGAATATAATGAAAATTTAGCTATTGAAACTGTCTTTAACTTTAAGATGGATTGAAACATGGATTATGCCATTAATTGTTTATGTAGCTGCTTTTAGCTTCTTGTGCTTCATTGAGAATCTCAAAATATATACTTCCTTCAAAGTAATAAAGAGCTAATATTTTTACAAGGAACTTAAGAAATAAAGAATATTAACTTTTTTTTTGTTAGTTTCAGTTTTAACTACAAAGTTATTAATCATTTTTATTGTTAAAATCATTAGTTTTATATTAATTATATCATTTTCATAGTTTGCTCTTGCTGTTGTACTTAATATTCTTTTTTTCAGGTTTACCTGTTCAAGTTCGTGATTATGCCATGAATTTAAAAGATGAAATTCCAAAGTCAGAAGTTAATCGAGAATATTACTCTCAAAACATGGAACGAGAGGTTAGTTTTAATTTTTATATCAATAATTACATTATTAAATACTCTTACTTTATGCAAAAAAAAAAAGCATTAGGTTGTTTTTTTTAGAGAGGACTTTAATTTAAGTTAAACTCTCACCGCTCTGCTCTTATTATTCTTTTTTAAAAATAAAGCATCTGTAATACTATTTGTTGTCTGGAGAGCTTCATCTGGAAATGCATTGCATTTTAAATTCTAATATTTAATTTGATTTTCCCACTACGACTTGGAAAATCAGCATAAAATAATGATTTGAGATAATTTTTTTCACAGTTTACTATAAGAAATATATACCTCTTTTTTGAAGTTTACTATAAGAAATTATATTTATATTATATACCTCTTATGTTCTATATTCATTCATTTAATATACATTTTCTCTAAAGCTGTCATTTATTGTGATGATAAAATAGTCGTTTTTATTTTTGAATAAAGTTTTCTGATTCTTGTTGATAAATATACACCCTTCTCCCAATGCATTATGATATTCGAAGTGTAAGAGAAACAGCTCTTATAAATTTTGTTTGATTATTATTCATTTCTAAGCATTAATTATGGTTGCAACTTAGTTAGATGTATGATAGCAAGCTGCAGTTAAAGAATGCTAAGGTGTTGGCTTCAGCACTAAAAGTTTTTCAGAATCAAAAACCAAATTCACTAAAGAACTGCCATTTAAACTAGTTTGTTGTATATTAAATCCATCTGAGCTAAATGTCCTCCCACTGGTATGGTAAGGAAGCACATAGAGAAGAGTGCCTGTTCAAGTGTCATCATCATCAACTACCCTAATTCAAAATTATTAACTCTATCTCACTTTAGCTTTCACGCTTCTTAAAAGGGTATATTAATGCAACTAAGCTAAACTTGAGATGTATGATATTTGGAATATAATTTTCATTTTAAATTATTATACCTGAATACCTGCATATATTTTATTTTTAATTTGTTTCATTTAATAATTGTCATAATAATAATCTCACCATTAGTTTATTAGATTTTGATGTCTTATTTTTCTTGTGTACTGAAAATAACAAATTTCTTAAAAATCCATTATGAAATGTTCACTAAATGCATTATGAAAATTTTTAATATACACTTAGATTTATAAAAGCGTAAACCACTCTCTCTTAAGGATACTAAGAATTAATTCGATTAATTAGTTTAATAGAATTAATTTGTTGCTAGTGAATGTTATATTTTCGGCTTTACATAAATGATTCCTTAGATTCTTTTAAGGCAGGATATGACTTTTTACCAAAACAACCATATTTATAAACCTTCATATAGTTAAAATTTCATTAATATTTAATCAAAACCATTCTCGCTTTTAAAATACGTAGTTATTAAAGAATCACACTTATTTTTTTAAGTATGATATATCTTGTTCATTTTTTAAATCATAAACTGAATTCAAGTTATTGGAATTTTATCTTACCTAGATATATTTTTTTATTGATAAATATCAAATTATTTTGATAATTTTGATAAATATTTTATTATTATTTTGCATTTTGACTTATTTATCCACTTTTCATATGCATAATTTTTTTAGTGCAAATGCTATTTAATGCTCTAATGTTTTAATCATTTTTTAAAAATCATTTCATATTTTGATTAATTTATCCACGTTTATGTAGTTTATAATATTATTATACAAAATATAGCCAACATAATATACCCCATACATGATGTTGCTTTGTTTTTATTTTTTTATTTATACTTTTCATATTTCAAATATTTTACTGTCATTTCACATTTTGGTCTATTTTCTATATTTATTATTCATAGTTTTTAAAAATTATTATTATAAATGCTATTTTCATGTATGTAGATAGCAAATGCAGAAGGAAGTCAGCCATTTGGAGCCCTTGCTAAAGCTCAAACACCAAGTGATCTGCTAATGAAACTGGCTCGAACAACTCCTTATTACAAAAGAAACAGACCTCATATATGCAGCTTTTGGGTTAAAGGTGAATGCAAGCGTGGCGAAGAATGTCCATATAGGTAATTATTTCATCTAGATTTGAAAACATTTAATCTCCATAACATATTAGTAATTTTGTGATTATCTTGATGGACTCTTATCCTGTTGACAGTATCTTGAATATGATTGTTACATATTAATAAACAAAAGTTCTCATAGAAATTATGGTGTACAAGAAAATTGTTTTAAATTTATTATTAAACTTTAGATATACTAAATATATATATAGCTGCAATATATATTCAGTACATCTAAAATGCGCTAATTGTTATCCACAATTAGTACACTGTTTCTACAATACACAGTTTCATAAAAGGTTTATTTCTTTGCAGTGGAATCTTGTCCAATTGTAATGATCATGAACACTCAAATCAAAATAAAATTAGTTAGAAACAAATCCTGGTCTATTAGAAGAAAAAAATTGTAATGGCAAACATTAAATTGAAAACTGACAATTACTGTTACTGACAAATTGCATTTGGAATTAATAGAAACAACTTTCAACTGTTTTATGAAGTGTGCATATACTGAATTGAGACAATCAACACTATCCATCACTCTTACTTCTCTTTCTATCTTTTATCGAGCCCTTTACCATATTTGACATAACTGTTTTATTTATTGCTAAATGTATAACAGCAGTACTGCGATTAAATAGAAGAAAGTCTCCAATATAGATGATTTAGACATCAAAATGTGTATCTTTTGTATTTGATGCAAATCTTGTGCCTGTTGTTTCAAAAAGTAAGTGTATTGACTTAGTGAATTATTCAACAAAATAAGGGGGGGGACAATTAAAATGTATTATTTTATTGATTTGAGAAAGTTGTACTGATACTGTAATCTGCTAAAAAAATACATTATTACAAGGGAAAGCTCCAGAATGTTTGACCTCTCATCTTGTCAGATTATCGAAGGTGAACAATTGTCCTGTAATTCAGGTGTCATTTCTGCAGACTCTACCATTATAATTCATGCATTTGCATTTGGAATTTTATAACTATACTACTTAATGCATTTAAATCTGTGGATTTTTTTAATGAATAATATGTAGTGCTATAATATTAAATTTCTGTGTAAGATTTTATCCCGCTTTAGAATGTTGACTTAATATAGTATATAATTATCATGTGTAGCTTTAATTTCACTTATTTTGATTGTAATATTAATTATTTGAATAATATTGATTATGATGATATATCTGTAAACGAGAAATTGTCATTTGTTTTTGATCATATGTTGAATGCTATATATTAAGTAAGCAGGTGAGCTCTAAACAAATTTGCTAAGTGATTAAGACATTGCATGGATGAAGGACATCAGTCTGAATAGAAAATTGTTCCTCAAAATATATGTTTTACCAACTTTATTAAAAAATTGGTAAATATGCATTTCAGCAATAAATTATTTGCTGTGGTCGAGGCTGGGGGTTTTCTTGATTTCTAAGCAATATGCAAGTTTTTGATTGCTTTCATACATAAAAATTTCATTCAACTAAACTTTCAAATAATTTAAAAGAAGAGTTCGTGCAAGAGTTTATTTGTTAATAAAAATGTTGTTTTTTTTGTATTTGGGGTGATATTCAATATGGATGGTTGTTTTACTAATTTTTTTTAACACTTTTATAATTCTAGTTCTTTGTCGCTGAAGGGTGAGGCTTATAAATTTTTGCGAGAAAACACATATTTTTTTGGTATTTTTTAATGTTAAATAAACTGCTATAAATTTTATTTAGTTATATATATGTTTATTAATTTCTTGATTACTATGTCACATAAATATTATTTGTGTTCTTATCATATTTTTATTATTCTATTTTCATATACATCTTATTAAATGTAATAGATTGAAACTTGACCTTGTTAATATTTTTAACTCATAAAATTTATATCTTTTTTTTGCAAATTTATTTAATTGGCAACTACTTTAATACTCATTTAATCAATCTGCTTGTACCCCCTTCCTCCTGTTAGTCCAGTAGACCTGGGGTGTTGGCTTAATTGATTATCTGTCACTGGGATTTGCTGTAAATCTTCAATTTATAATTTTAAGCTAATTAAAAGAATCGGTTATAATTTTTTATTAAAAAAATATTGATTTAAAAAAAATTGTTTATTGTAGGCATGAAAAACCTACTGATCCAGATGATCCATTAGCTGATCAGAACATCAAAGATAGGTATTATGGTGCAAATGACCCAGTTGCTGATAAACTGCTTCGAAGAGCATCTGCAATGCCTAAATTAGAGCCTCCTGAAGATAAGACAATAACTACTTTATATGTGGGAAATCTCGGAGAGAAAATAACTGAGAAAGAGTTGAAGTATGTATAATTTATTTCTCACTTTGATAAATTTTACTCATGTATTTCAAATTATTAAATCGCTGTTGGAGAATCAATATATTTTAAAGTATTGCTATTTAACTGACATGTTTGAGTAGGAGTTAAATATTTTTATATAGGAATTTTAATGATTTAACTACTAAATGTGTTTGTTCTGATTTGTGACTTTCATCAATTATTCATTTCTAAATTGACTGTTACCATACTATTCATAATTAGTGCAAGCTAACATTTATCAGCTTAAAGATTCATTAAATAACATCAATAGAAGATATAGATGGGGGGGGGTCTGCCAGCTGAGGTGTCATCCTCGTCATCTGACCGTGGTTCAAAATTTTGAGGTCCATCCCAAAATAGCCCTAATGTTGCTTTAAAATGGGATATTAATATAACTAAATTAATCTAAACTCAGAAGATATAATTCTATTTGCAAAAAGAAATGTCTTCATAAATATTTTTTTAAAACTCTAGCTAACTTTAGTGATTAGATGATTTACTGGGAATTTTGTTTTTCTTTGCTTTCAGTTTAATCTTTTATGCATGATTTAATATTTCAATCAACTAAACTTGGCAGTAATGTAAGAAAAGCTATAGATACTACATTATTGCTTATGTTAAATTTTATCTAACATTAGAATTTCCCATTTATTATTGTTGAATATTATATAATATTTTTGCATTTTTAAATAAATCAAATGCTTTTAATCACCCTTAATTACATGCGTATTTTTCCAGTTTTATACCATCATCTCGACTATAATATAACTTCCTGTTAATTCTTCCATACAAAAATGCCATCATTAATTATATAAATTTGATTTGTTTAATATTTTAGAGTTCTATTTGTAATTGGCAACTGCAGAAATGAAAATGATTATATTTATGGTGGCGATATCATGAATTATCCAGTAAAAAATAGCAAAAAAAGGTTTTTCATAATTTTATTGTGTTTATTCTAAGAAATCAGTCCTTGTTGTGAGCATAGAGGTAGTATTGTATAAATATTCATATTAGTGGGAATATGTTTTCACAAGTCCAGCATTTTTCAATTTGGTTTAGTATGCGCTGTTTTAGATTCGATAATAAAATTAATAATGTGTCACTTGATACAGATTGTCTGTAAAATATCTTATGTATTTAAAATTTAAAAAAAAGTCTTAAAAATTTTTTTTAGTTTATTAATGAAAGTGTGAAGTTTTTTCCCCTCTTTCTCCTTGAAACAGTTTAGGACATTTGTTGTATGGATCATTCATAATCTATGCAAATAATTAATATATTGAAATAATAAGAGGTTTTTAACATTAGAAAATGGAGGGTTTTATGAAGCATTAGAAAATGGATGAGACTTCAAGACTTATGCTATATTCTAGTTATAGTTTTAAATTTAATTTATATAATATCCTGTATCATTTTGTATGAAGAATCCTTATTGAAACTGCAGTGACAGTTTTTGACCTAATGTTATTCATTTCATTAAAAAAAAATGTTGATACTTAATTTATTGAATTTAACTTCTTCCATCATAATATTGTGCTGTCTGGCGACACCTCAGTAGTATTGTAGGTACAATATCTCAACGGCTGATGACTCCACAGTGGTGTCGCATGTACAATATCTCAACGGCTGGCGACACCATAGTGGTGTCATATGTAAAGTACTACTTAATGACCGGTGACACAACCATTGTACATAAAATATCGCTAAACTATGAGATTATTCTAGTTATACAGAATAATGTCTAGTTTACTTGACAGTTTATAATCTCCCAATAACCTCAAAAACTGCCACGATAAGTGAAGTAATCTTAATTACTGCTGCCGGTGCCAAAGAAGAAATTTTTACGTGACATGCGAATAGCAAAGTGTTAATAATGAGTTAGATTTGTCATGAGCTTTAATTGACCATCTGAGTAGTGAAGTGCTTTTAATGATCAACTGTATAATACAGTGAAGAGATATACTCATCATGCAATTAAAACTAAGTAGTGCACTTTGTTTAAATATGCACAAAAATTGTACATTATCAAAAAATATAAAAACAATTGCAATGCAAAGGATTTACTTTTTAAAGTATTTTTATTCCTTGTATATTCATTTATTTGTATTTTATCTTGTAGGATGTATGAATAACTAAATTCAAAAATATTTGCAATTAAATATTAGGAATATTTGAATGAGTTTTATTAAGCATGAAGTTTATTTCCTTTTCAGGGATCATTTTTATCAGTATGGTGAAATTCGTTCAGTAACTCTTCTAAATAAGCAACAATGTGCATTTATACAATTTACTACAAGACAGTCGGCTGAAATGGCTGCTGAGAAAGCATTTAATAAACTGATTTTAAGCGGTCGACGACTGACAATCAAGTGGGGCAGATCCCAAGCTAAACTTGCAACTGGTGGATCAAAAGAAGTAGAAAATAAGAATTTAGAACCAGTGCCAGGTCTTCCTGAAGGTAAGAAACAAAAGTTAATTTTAGTGCTTACATGGAATTATAAGGGTTGCCAAATGAAAAGTGGACAAGTTGAATGAAAAAAAAATACCTTTTTTGGAAGTAAAAAAAAATTGCCATGGGCATTATAACACAGGTCACATTATTTAGGTAGCTGGTCGATGTTTTTGCTCTAGAGTGATGATTGATTTTTGAGGAAGTCCTGCATAGCTTCTTTCACTTTGCCACCCAAATTGAAACTTGCCTCCTGCAATCCTCTCTTAAATGGCCCAAAGATGTGCAAGTCATAGGGTGACTGATTCAGATTGTGGGGTGGGTGTTCCAGTACTTTCCAACATAATTTTTTTTAAGCCGTCTGGGTTTCACGGGAGATGTGTGGGCTAGCATTGTTATTGGAGAAGAATCACTTATTGAGTCAGAGTACTGCAGAGTGTTGAATTCATACTGTTCTCTTGGGGCACGAAATCAGTGAAGAGGGGCAATAGCAATTGATAAACCAGAAAACATGCTACAGAGCACTGTTCCAATCTGGACATATCTGTGTAGTAAGACTTTACTTTCAACCAGTTTTCTTTAATACAAACAGTTTTCTCTGGTGAACACCACATATAATACACACCTCCTACTACCCTTTATATCCCTGTTCGGTGACATTTCTATAACTGCAGTCATTGTGATACAATTGCAAGTAACCACTTTTCATTTGGGCATCCTTTTTATAACCATGTTTGCTTATTTAAAGAAATTAGTATTTCATTAATTTTATACATAGTTTTAAAACATTTTATAAATAATATAAGCTTTTGACGGAATAAAAGTTATTTGAGAATTTTATGTCCTTCCTTGTTTTGAAATATTTATCTGAAATGCCCCAATAAAAGTATAAAAGTGTGTATAATTATATTAAAAAAATAGAATTAAGTTTTAAATGTTTAATTTCTTTTATAAATTTTTGTTTCAAAGAAACATATTATTTAAACAATTAGATTAATATTTTGTATTTTCTCACAATGTTACATTGTCTAAAAATAATGAACATGCTGTATTCATTCTGTTGCTTTGATCATTAATGTCTTCAGTTGCCATTTCTTGTGTGATAATTATATTTTATAATTTAAATTTAAATGTTTAAATAATCAAAAAAACATAACATTATAAGAATGGAAGTTTTAATTTTCTTCTTTCATTTGTTTTAATGCAGCTAAAAAACATTTTTATATTCTAAAACCTTTAATTTTTAGAACTTTAATTAATAAAACATTTTAGTTTTTAAAAGTACTGTTTAAAATTTTTTTGGTACTTGTGTATTACTCATTTGCAAATGACAATAGCCTAACATGGCATGTGAATTTTTCTGGTGATAAATCATTGATTGCAATAAAAAAGACATTTCTGCCAATTTCTTGTTGACCTGTGAATAATGACAAGTATCATTTTTTAATATTATTATTATGGAATTTAATTAATTTAAATCATTCTCGTTTTTTGAAATTCTTAATATATTGATGAAAAGCATGTATTATTTGAAGTTATTTTATCTAATATAAAGTTATAATAAAAATTCTTATTTCTGAGCCATT
The DNA here is from genome assembly GCA_026543865.1 of Argiope aurantia. Taxonomy (NCBI): domain Eukaryota; kingdom Metazoa; phylum Arthropoda; class Arachnida; order Araneae; family Araneidae; genus Argiope; species Argiope aurantia. Next base: position 155,925 of record JAPMOR010021581.1, read on the forward strand.
TTTCTTAATTATTTCCTCAATTACCACTTATGTATAATTTATCAATACCATTAACTCACTAAATTTACTCCATTCAATTAAAAAAAATCTTTTTTCACTTTGAAAATAAATATAATACTGTTGTATTCTATAACAGAAGGTGTTATAATACTTCTGTATTCTAGTAACAAAAGGTGTATAAGTGAAGGTACATATCTGAAAGGTAATACTTTGAACAGAGTCTGTTTGGAGTACGATTGCAGATATAACTCTCCAACTGCAGTGTAGTGATCTTGTGTTGCTTTGTTGTACAATTAATGATTTGTTGTTTGCCCATGAATTGTTGCATCTTGCAAGTGTTATCTTATGTATGTTGTGGCTATATTTTACATTAAAGTACGGTGTTTCCACCCCAATACCGTACACGAAGCACATCATTGGTGAAATGGTGGAACCTGAAAATTATCTGCTAACAGCTACCCACATGGGTCTTAACCAAGGGAAACACCCAACCCACCCGGGCTCTATTTTATAATTGGCATTTTGTGTTTTCTCATAGAATACAGCATTATTAGCTTTTATCAAGCATGTTGAACATCTCATCGCACACATTCCTTAACAATACAAAATTATAACCAAATTCTTTTAACATTATTATGGTGAATATGTTTATCATTTTTTTTTACATATAGCTGTTTATTAACATATTTAAATGCATATTTTTAGCTCTACCACCTCCACCAGAAGAATTAGCCAATAATTATTTCAATCTGCCTCCAACTCCCACCATCTTGCCTACTGCTGGAACTCTTCCACCAGCACCTCCACTTCCACCTTATCCTCCACCTATGACAATGATTGGAGGACCTCCACCTTTAGGTATGAATTTTATTTATTTATTATGAAAATAAGTTTATAATTGTATGGATTTAGATAATTATTAATATATGAACTATCTCGCTATATGTCTGTTTGTTGTCATAATCTAATAAAAATCAAAAGTTATTACTTTTTTTCTTAAACTTATTAGACTTAAATGTATGAGCAATTTTTTACTCTTTGTTAAGTATAGTTGCTTTATTTTATGGTAGTAAAATAATCTATAAGATTGCATGCTATTTTTTAAAATTTTTATTTTATTTGCAGTAGAATGATTCTGTAACTTTTGCTTTAAAAAATGTATAATTAGATTATTCCTTCCGTATTGAGAATGTGCAGTCTTACTGATTCAATTAAGAATTTAAAAGAGATTAAAGAATTAAAAGATACTTGAAATGTTTAGAGATTTTGTGTAATTTTTGTATTGAATTATATCATCTTTGAATGATTTAAGGTGATAAATTTGAGGAGCTATAAATCAATATCTTTATGATGCTCGAGCAAGCTGATTAAGTTGCTAAACTAATTTTTAAAATATAAGTATTAAATATATATATTTTTGCACACATTACTTTTTCACTCTGTAATAAATTATGTTGTAAATAAATATTGTAGATAGCAATGAAAAGATTTAAGGCTATAGAACTGATTTATATTTAATTGGATATAAATTTAATTTCCATTGAAAAAACATACATTTGATACTTCTGTAAGTGTGGATATGTTTTATCTTTTTTCAACTTCCTTCTTGCCTTCTTTTTTTTTTTATCTCAAATTTTGCTTATTTTTCATTCTGTAATGACAAAACTTTACTGGTATATCATTAAAAATATTTCTTTTAATGGAAAACAACTTTGTGATGTAAAGATGGCTTTGGCATCTGAGAATTAAATAAAAATATTTTATATATAATGTTTTAGAGAACATTTTCAGATTTACTTTCCTATAAAAATCTTTGAAATTAAATTTTGAATTTAAACATCATTTGTATAGCCAACTTCATAGATAATTTGCTTGAAAAATAATTTATTATTATGCCATTTTTGAATCAAAATTTGTGATCCATATGTAAATTATTGAAAGAAAACTATACAGATTTTTTGTAGAATTCAATAAGAAGTAGAATTTTTCTTTTTCATATGTATTTTCCAAATGTACCATTTTCCCTTTATTTAACAGCAATTAAAGTGTGCACTAAATTTACCTAGCATACTAAACTTATGCTATAAATTCCATATTTCATACTATTTACATGCTATTGGTGTGCTCATGTTGTTGGCAATTGAATTATATTCTTGGGGACTCTGTTTGCTTTTAGCCACTTTGTTTCTAATTAAGGATAAAGGGAATAAAAATATATAGGTTTAATTCAGCATGTTGATATAAAATATTGTTCTTTTAATTTAGCATTATCGCTTATGTGTTTTCATTGGCTCTTATTGGAGATTTACAACAATTTGCTAGTCAGAAAGTTAAAAACCAAGAAATACAATTGATTTTCTTGTTTGAGAACTCCAGTTGTTCTAAAATCCATTCAAAGAAAAGTGGGGCAATTCTTTGTTCCCATTGTTTCATTTTTTGACATATAAACAATCTGTTTCTATTATTTAAATTTCTTGGCAAAAACTGAATATTTGCATTATAATAAATTATTTCTTAATCATTTTGCATTAGTGGGTAAAGTTTAGGTTTGAAATGTGATAGAATATGCTCATATTTTTATTTAAAGGAAACTTAGGTGATGAAAGTTTTTACTGTAAAATTCCAAAAAACATTAAATATATATTGTTTTAAAACTGTATTCATATTATAGTGTTCCAAATGGCTTTTAAACAATCAAAGGCAATAAAGGAAATAAATGCTGGCTTTTCTATCTGGAATAATATTTTCAGATTAAGTTTTATGTTATTTTAGTACATGAACAGTTTGGAATATATAGTACTAATTTGTAAGTATAATTTGCTAACATCAAATTATAGAATGCATGTCAAATTACTGCCTGAACTCTTTATAATTGAAAAATGAAAATTATGAAAAATTATAATGAAATATCCCACTACAAATTTAACATTTTGAGAATATATAACTCATACTATTATAGAAAACTTACACTGTGCTATTTATTGTTCAGTAAAATTCCTATTTTTTTTTGTCTGTATCTTTATACAAAATTAATATTTCAGGAAGGAGCAGCAGTGTATGTAAAGAGATCTATTTAAACAAATTTTAAGCATTGCTTGATTGTGAAATTAAATTTAATTAAAAATACAACTAAATTTCATTTTTTTAAATTAAAATCGAGCTTTTAACTATTTAACATTAAAACTGATGCAGAATTTTTTATATTTTCCTCATCAACAATGGAAAAGGAGCCACATTAAAATAGCAATAAGGACAACAAAAATGATTAAAGTTTCAATTCAGCATTGAAACGTATTGTTGTAAAATGAACTTAAAATAATTTTTAAAAATTAGAAAAAATTTATACTGCAAAAAATTGGCTTTGTTGGTAAAATAATTATTAGATAATATGAAAATATTTGTGTTGTAAATGTTTTTGGAAATTATCCTAGAAGAATTCCAAAATATTGCTTAATATTTCTTAATTAATTAAAATTCTTAAAATTTCCTAAAATATTTAATGAGTCAAAAATATGTAAAATATTTTTAGAGTCAAATTTTAATAGACATAATGATATGTTATTTTAATAACGTTACAACTATTCTGTTTATAATTTGCATGAACTAATTCATAAAAGTTAAATAGTTTTATTGTATAATGTACACAATATATTTTCTTATTTTTAAAAATCTTTTAATTAGGAATGGGTTTTGCTATGCCACCTCCACCACCACCTCTTCAATTCATCCGTCCTCGTCCAGCAACCTTGCCTCCTCCTGGTATCATGCCTCCTGGATTGCGCCCTCCTGGCTCATATCCTCCTCCTCCGGGACAATCATCAACACCGTCGTCAGGGTCCTCTGAAGAAACCATTTCTCCACCAAAACCAGTGATTCATTATCCTTCGCAAGATCCACAGAGAATGGGATCCACAGGTGCACCGGTTAAATCATGAGTGAAATCCTATAGATAAGACTGTAATGATGTGGATATTTTTGTATGAATGACTTGTACAAATTATAATTATGCCTTGTTGTACTTTCAAGCACTGTTTGCTTTATGTTGTGTCGTCAATGATATAAAAAGAATTATAAAAATTATGTTAATATAATTGTTTCTTTGTTTATTATTACATTTAGTGACTAGCTGGTTTGCTGGAAATCTTGATTATGTTTAATTTCAGTTTAAATAAGATTGATTTTACCATTTTTCTAACAAAGTATTTTTCAAAGCATCATCAAATTGCAATAGACATTGATGTTCTATTATTTTCATAGCCTTATACCTATTCTGTATATTATGTACATGAACCTTCCTATAATAATGAGCCCCATGATATTATAGTACTTCTGTAAACTGAAAATGGAATTTGAAATAGATTGTATTACCACAAAAAAAAAAATTATTGCTTGGGTAATTTCCTTTACTAATTTTCTTATAATTACATAGATAATTAGCTGAATATTTCTTAACTTTCAATAATTGGAGAAAATTAGAAATGAAAGTATGATAAAACAATGAAATGTCAGTGCTGCATTGAAATTTGTTGAAAATCATGAAAACATTTTTTTAAAGATTCCCATAATTTCAAAAAATAATTGATTATTAATTAGATATAATAAAAAAACATATTTTTTTTAGATTATCCAAAATTATTGTACCAAATATGGTATGTTTAGAAATGGTCTGGTCTATAGCATGCAAACACACAAAGTCTGTTCTCTTTTGTTCTTTGTAGAGATTGTTGTGAATTGAATATGAATTAGAACTTAAATGTAAATAATGGTTTGGAAATGAAATAAAAATGAATTGGAACTTAAAGATCCCCTTTTTCCCAAATGAGCAATTATAAATGCAGAATTTATACAGAGAAAAATTATTGTAATGATAAAGAATTCACTATGAAAATCTTTTTTTCATGCCAGAGATTCTATATCATTTTACCAAAAATGCAATTACACAATGTTGAAGTAAATTTTTAGTCACACAAAAGTTTATGCATTATTGAATTAGGTGCTTCCCAAATTAGCAGCAAGAGTTGCTTCCAAATGGGATGTAAATCTAACTAAAGTAAACCAAAACATCTGCAAATGTCAATTCCAACTAAAGAAAATCACCAAATTGATATTCCTGTATTATCTGATAATTGCATCATAATCTAGGGTTTGATTCAATCCATTTTGATTGAAGATTAAGCATAAGACAGGCATTTGGTAACTCTGCTAAAGTGCTTTCTGTGAACCACAATAAAGGGAAATTTCAACTGTGCTCATTCTTAAATGCACAGAAAATGATCATAATAGAGGTTTAATCATCAGTTTATAGCTATACTCAAGAATATCGAGCATTCATGTAGATCAAGTGCAGATTTCCACTCAACTTCCTGTGCTATAGCAAATTCAATGAAATCACAGTACATACATTTTTTTAAAAAAAATGTATTGTACAGAAGTGGCAGGAGTTACTATCTTGTAAACTCCAGCCCATATGTGGGAGAATTCAAGTTCAGTACCAGTCAAGATTTCATACTATTTATTCTTGGATACAGAAACCTTCCATGCTTTTGTGTTTGTATTGGAAGGTGTTGGGGAAATCGGAAAGGAAATGTTTAAATTTTATTATCAAGACATTAAACTATCAGCTGAATTAAGTGCATAGAAACTACAGATTATCTGCAAAACTGATTGCCATTGGAACTCTTAAATACACAAATTTCAAAAGAAAAGAAAATGGGTACAATTGATTAGAGTAAAAAAATTGTTTTCGACTAAGAAATGAATACGATGGATGTTAAATTGATTGATTCATTTGTTCATTCAACCATTTTTGCTGACTGTTTTCATTACATCAACTGAGAAATCAATACAAAGGAATTGACGACATTAAGCTGATAGAATATTAGGCATAAGATTCAAATGTCACTCATTTAGATTTTAATATGTGCTAAATTTCGCAGAGTAACTTTCTTAGTGACTAGCGAATCAGATGTCTCATTTTACCAACTTTGGTTAGTCAGAAAAAAAAAGTGGATGAAAATTTGTCTAGATTGTCACTTAATCGACTATTTTTATTACTTGTCGATGGAACTGTTAAAGAAAATGAGAGTATTATTATACAAGGCTGACATGGATGTGTCATCCTCTGTGTCATAGTAATACAGTGGATACATGGATGTTTTCTGACTTGTTTCCTTTGATTAAATTTTTCTTAATACTTAAGCAAGAAAAAGTTTATTTTTTAAGGTGCTTCTAACTTTGGCAAAACCTTTTTGGAGTATAGTGGGAATGTTAAAGAGACATACATGAATTTTGCAACATATGAATATTTTCGCTTGTTGTTCAGTATAATTTTTACTTTTAAAAGAATTTGTTTTAGTAAAGAATTGAAAAATACAATTTGTTAGTTAAAAGTATTCATCTAAATATTAATTTGGATAAATTTTTATATGTAAATATTTTTAACTAAGAGAATTTGGTACAAATATGCAAATTTTTATTAAATAGTAATTTTATTTGAATTAAATATTTGTTTACTTCACCAAAAATTGTAGAGTAATAAGTATAATTTTGGTCTATGTTTTATATATATACCAAATTTGATTAAAAAGTGCTTTAACAATTGATTTCATTTCAAAGAATGTGATTTTAGTTGGCATAAAGTCATTTAGCTTATTATTCAATAGTCAAGTTTAATAATAAATTAATTGCTATTTTAACTTATTTTGGCTATCATTTTATAAATTAAATAATAATGTGAAAATTTGTGTTCGATACCAGTTCAGTGCATTTCATTAGATATTACGTTATCTATATATTTAAAATAATAGGGCTGAATGGCTGACTCATTGGCTTTCTTTAACTTTTGATCCGATTCGTCAATTTTTGTTTCATATGAGAGGTTATTTTCCTCAGGATATGTCATCAATACTCGCTTGCCTTCTATCGTCTTCCGTTATATATGTAATTATAATGTTGAATCCTAGTATAGAGTACCTTGAGTTTGTCGCCAATATGGTAGCCCAAACAAGCAAGAAAAATAGTTCTCCTAGTAACCCTAAAATTAGTTTGTTTACAAGGTTTTTTTTTCCTTGTTGAGTTGTACAACTACTACAAAAATTTTGTAATAAATGAAAGTGAAAAATAATCGGCGAATAAACATCCATTAACAAATTTAATTAATTACGTAATTGAAAATAATATTATTGCTAATAAAACATTCCAGTGTTATTTTTAAAATGAACTACAAAAATATAAATATGATCTCTTTGCAATTCTTTATTTTAATTAAAATCATTTGCTCCCGAATTTTGTCAGAACAGAAAATAAAAGAATTAAAAACATCTGCTTGAGCTTTTTGAAATCGTTTGGCTTTATTTTATATATTTTCATTTTAATATTATCTTGTCATTTAATGGAATTCTTTACCATTTTTTTTCATGAATTTTCCGTGATATCCGTAAAGTCTCTGATTGTTCAAGAATCGATGGCTGATCATTTGGATAATCAGAAATATAAATTCCCACATGACAGAATATATTTTGTCGCCGAAAGAACATTTGCACCACTGAACAGTTCCGCCGTATCTTTTTGTAGAAATTCCTAAACTGTTTCCTGCTCAGATGAAAAATTAGTTGAATTGAGTAAGTGTAATTATTCCTTAAAATTTCTTCTTAAAGAAAGTTTCAATATAGCAAAGCTGTTAAGAATGGATGCTTTCTATTTCCCTTGTGCTCTTTCTATTTATTTATTATTCTCAGAACATTATGTTCAATGCGCTAGCGAAGCTAATAGGCCCACGTTCCCGCTGCTAGAAAAGCCTTGGGATGTTTTTTTAAAGTAAAAAAATCTGCCCGGTTTCTCCTTTAGATTGATAAGCGAAGACATGCCGAACCCAAGCTGCTAGGTTACCGCTCCGACTGCAAGCGAAACTGTAGGATGTTTTATTTATTATTTTTTAAAGTTAAAAAATATTCTATCCAGTGCCTTCTTTAGATGCTGGAGACATCTCTTACTTTTATTGTTTTAAGTACAGACCGGAACAGCCGGTTACTAAAAGTTCTGTATTTGAGAATTCAAAGGCGATTCTGCAATTGTGACTTATAAAAATTCAAAAAGAAATCTTAGATAAAACAATCGTGATCAATAAAGCTCACAATTTTAATAAAGGAGGATGGGCAACTGAAACTGTTTTATAGTATTTATCTAGTCAGCCATTTTGATTGGCGACTTGGCATCTTTGGCGTGGGAAGGGAAACTAAGATTTTACCAAAAAACGTTATTTCATGGTACATTATCTATGGAGAAACCAGTATAATTATTCCACTGTTCCGAATAATTTTCTTTCATATGAATGCTTATGATCCTTTTATATGTCATTAATGGCCGTCTATCTTTTTCTTTTCTCAGTTTGAGAATTATTGCAAATTTTGACTCGGCCCTTAGACACATCATTGAGTTCACCAATTTTCAGAACGAATTTGACAATTTCGTATCTTTAAAGTATAGCTATCAATCAATATGCTCTATATTATTGTATAGTTTTTTACTTATATAATTGTAATTATGCTTTTATTATACTTTTGTTTAGATAAGAAGTAGTTCATTAAAATTGTTTGACATAACAAAATTAATCACATTAATATTAGCCGCCTTCAGGGATCTCATTAATGGTGTTAAAAAAGTCGTATCGAACAATTTTGTGGAAATGCATACTATAAAAACAAAAGAAAATGCAATTTTAAATTATATTTGTGTAGTAATGATCGAGCATTTTGATTACTGTGCTATGCTTTCAAAGTGTCGAAATTAACTGGCAAAGAAAATTGACGAAATCGGACCAGTTGTTGAAATTGGAACCTCTGTCTAAGAGATTCATATTGCGATATCTCTCGAAAATAGTGGTAGAAAAAAGACATCCTCGATGACCTCCTATCTAACAGTTATGAGCTTTCATATGAGATAAACTAGCGGAAATAAGCTGTCCAAAATTTTCTCGCTTACTCTCTAATAAATATTTTAGACGCATTCTTTCCTAACCGATAAAAATCAAAATATGACACAGAACTACAATCACAATATATACCAAATTTCTTGTATTTAAGTCATTGCGTTTTTGAGTTATCGCATTTATATATTTCTGAAAGTACAAATCGACTGACATTCAACTCCTTGTTGGATTTGCCTCAAAATTTGATAGATATTAAATCTGAGTATTAATTCAATATTAATTTGAATTTTTAAATAAATTTTTGGTACGACCGGAGTTTAACCCCCTGCTTGGCGCAATTTTCAAAAATCGCCAACTCGCCAACAACAGTCTTGCGCCGTGTTTTTCAGAGCGCTATGATGTCCAATCATAGCGTATAATAAAGCGAAAGATAATAGGTTTGCCAGTCTAGAGAAAAAATGAAACTTTGGAGCGTTATCGCAACTTAGCGAAGAAGGGGGTTAAACTACGGCTCACCCAAATTTTTTATGACGATAACTTACCAAATGTAATGACAAAACATTCGACATTTTTGT
>JAPMOR010021598.1:0-20209 GCA_026543865.1 Argiope aurantia
GCAATTTCGATCCTTGCTCTTGCATTTCTCTTTTCTTTCTTTTTTTTCATTTTATACCATTTTTTTCAAAAATTAGTATGTTTAGAGCAAAGTATTTTATGATGCGTTTTAAAAGTGTGACATTTTTGTCATGAATTAAAAATTTTTCCATCATTTATTTAAATGTCTTGACGTAAAATAGATTAATGAAATAAATGTTAGGATATTGTCTGACACTCTGGCCATGCACAGACTTAATATGTCATTATTCCCAGATCTTTTATGCAGTTTTGATCCTCGCTCTTTTAATTCACCTTTCGTTCACTTTATTATTTTTTTGAAATTATAAAGTGTAGAACAAAGTGCCTTTTTTCCTTCATGATATGATGGTAAATGGAGTACATTCGTGTTAAAATAGATTTTCATAATATTAGGTTGTTGATAAAGCATCTGTTTGTTTAGATCTGCATTTAATTTATCCTTACCAGTTTTTGTTTTTTGGCCAAATATTCTCCATTGTTTTTAGGGGTAACTTCATAGCAATCTTCTCTTTAGAATCAGAGGATAGTGACTTGGAATTTTTATGCCATTTCTGCCCGAAGATTGACAAATAGAGGGGAAAACCCCAGTTGCATATCTCATTTTTAATAATAAATTCAAATAAAGTAAATTTGTTTATTTAGACATGCATAAAAATGTGAAAAAATTCGGTCCTAAATAAAAAATAAATCTCTAGATAACTTTATTGCTATCAGTAACATATCTAATAATTCAGTCATATTGACTATACTTTTGACTGAAAAAAATTGGTTATTATATAGGAAATTTTCATATATCCACAAAGAAATCTATGCTCGCTGATCTCAAAGAGAGTATTTTTTCAGATTGTTCTACAAATTAAATTAAGTGGGTGAATACAGAAATGCTTTGGGACTCCAAAGAAAGTAACAAATATAATCTTCCAGCAGCGACTGCCATTAAGGAGAATGTGAGGGTGTATATGGTGAAACGATATGCAGATAAAGAATTGCAATACACCGATTACGTCATTTAACTTGAAATTACCAAATTTTAGTGAAATATAATTTAGAATGTGAAAATATGCATCTCTCAGCAATTTTTCAATTTTCTTAGCCTTTTTTATTAGTTTAAAATCTAAAAGAATTTTTTTTTTTTTTGCTATACCTGCCTCAAATATTAAGTGATTAGATGGAATTTTATATTTTTGATACTAAAAAAGAATGTTTTTTTTTGTTTTTATTTTTGTTTTTTTGCAATATCAATTTTGCCGTGCATCTTGTTTTCAATTTTGACAAATTTGAAATAAACTTATTTGCATGATTACTGATACGAGTTTTTATTGGTGAAATGAAATTCATAACTTTTTTAGTTATTTCATCAACTATTTAAGTGCAGGATTTTCCTTCTTTTTTAGAAGTTTTAATACAAATACTTTTTTTATTTATATGCAATTTTCTGGAGAAGAAAGAAAACGAATTTACATGAGCAGAATGCAGAATGAAGATGGATGGCCCTAATGTTTAAGTTTTCCTGGGATTATAATGGAATGAACCTGATTCCATTAAGAAATTTTACTCGCAATAACAAATCCATGTAGGTGTGCATCGCATATTGAAAAGAATCCATTTCAGTAGTGGTCATTACAAGGGAAAATCCGAGTTAAAATTGTTATGTCCCAAAATTTTTTATTCTCATACTTTTACATTTATTATAGATATTTCAAAGTTTCGTCAGACAAAAATATCTTGTAAACTTAGCCAAATACTATACGTAATAAATAATAATTTACGCTCCAGTTAGGATACCGAATCTGTTCGGACCTCTTAATCATAAACAATGTTCATAAGGCAGGAACAGAATCCTTGCATCTTACTAAACGAAACTGAATCCAGCACAAATTGAAGACGCTGAACGAGGATAGGATTTGTCACGATTGCATTGTGAATCCGACCGATGATCCTACGAATTTGAGGATGACGCTTTATCACCTAAAAAGTTATATACTATAAATTCATAATTCCTATATAATTGTCATTTCCTATTGAAAGTAAGAGTTGTGTTTCTATATCCGTTGCTTTCAATCACAGAATAGCGAGCGAATATTAAGATTTAAAGGGGCTATGTTAAAAATACAGAATAACAAAGAGCTTTTAAATATATTATAATGACACTTTACGATTAACTTCCATTGTTTTTATATTTTATTTTCAGCTCTCTCAATGTTAATGTTTACTCCGCAAAATGGAATTTTGAGCATTAATAATTTTGAACCTTGCTGGAATGGAAGGAGAAGCATCTTTTTTTGTCAACTTCTCAAAGTATAGACCTTATCATTCAATCTAGGATGGTCAAAAATCTATAGGAGAAAATAAGTTTGCCTTACAAAAAAGATTTGAAGTAATTTTTGAAAGTTTTTCTAATTCATCTCAAGCTGAAATAAAAATTTTCTCATTTATTTACAGGAAAATTATTATTAAGCAACCATCTAATAACTGTAACTTCCGTTTCTAACTGTTGAATTTTTCGTCAGAATTTTTTTTGAGTCATGTGACATTCTAGTATATAAAGGGAGTTTCGTCAGATTCTCGTTTCCCACTTAAGACCTTATGTTCTCATTTGCTCTTAAGTAAAATAATAATATTGCGTGCGTTTGTATTTTTGAAAAAAAAATATTTTCTTTACTTATATAACGTTGTGTTAAGAAAAGAACATCAAATGTAAGTAAATTCATTTCTATATTTCTTCCTTAGTGTATAGAATAATGTAATATTTTGTAAACAGAAATTTCAAAGTGATTTCCGTTGTTAAAATTAATGAGTGTACTTGAGAGTCGAATGAGTGAAGTAAAAGTAATAATTGCACATGCTGAGTTTAAGTTTTTCTCATTAAACTTTCTAATAGGTTTCTTTTTTTAAAAATGCGAATCTTTAGATGCGATGCATTTAAAACTCAATTTATTCTAATCGTTTTTTTACTAATTTTTCCTACAAATTCTTTATTACAGGCTTTTTTTATAAATAATATATTAATTTATAATTATAATTATACCGTATAATGTGCGATTAGTCTATGATCATTTCTTGCAATCATTTGAAAGTTTATTGCTAATTAAGTATTTAAAATAAAATCTAATCTCTATTAAATTTATAATTTTCTTAATCTTATGAAATGACTTCATAAGTTTATGACTTTAAAATTTTATAATGCATTTCACATTCCTCATTTAATTGTACAATAAGTAATTTGTAATTTTTCGTCTTTGCTATCTATTTAGTATTTGAATTTTTTTCATGGGTTTTCCCATTTTAATTGCAAGTATTATCTAGAATCGTGTTTATAAGAAATTAATATATCTGCTATCATTTTTAATTCAAATCTTCATTTCTTCTAATGAGATGCGATTGTTTCGAATAGGAGTGTGTCTTTTTCTTCGTGTTTGTAAATTGAATTCCTTTCCTGAATGATATTTTAAAGATTGACTGGTTTTTTGCGTTTATTTATCTGCTTTTTTATTGCCATGTAATTTCGTCTGCAAACACTTCCCATCTAAGAGCCTCATAAAGCAATTTTCGAAATTATTCTGTAAACTGTTCGATGCCGTAAGTTTATTATGAAAATGCTGCAGTGAAGTAGAAAATCCTTTCTTGTCCCATTTATTAGTGTTTATCGACGAATTTTACTTTCAAATTTAACTGGGGCAGAGAATTTTTGGGCTTGGTAAAAGAATTGTTCTTTGATTATAAAAAATAACCGCTTTCTGATTTGAAATTTCAATCTCTTAGAGCAACTGATGAGTGTCTTACGAATTAGTCAAAAATATTTCAGATTTATTACGTAAACCTACGATTCTTTGCAAGTGGGGTTTGTCTCTTATCTGCATATCTGAAGTTATTTCACGAGCCAATAAGCGAGTTAAAAGTTATTTCCCATTTGTGTTAATGCTCCAAATAGATGCACTATAACTAAACGATCTGATGTGCGTATTTACAAATTCATTTCTGCTTTGTAATATTAGGCATCGCATCACTCTAAAATGGGCGGCTTCGTTGATATATTTTATTTAATGCTCAAATATATGTGCTGTGTAGTTCAATTAGGATGCTTGACATTTCACCAATCGCGTAATATTTATAATCTTAAAAAGTATTTCATGGAATAACTAATTCATTGGTGGATTAAAGTCTAGAGTTGCCCCAGGGAGAGCAAAATTTTCTTTCTTCAAACTAAAGATAAATACATTTCTTGAAACTAGTCGAATTAATTTTCAGTTAACCAGATGGAGATGCCTAGTCGATTCCTGTTGCATTCTAAAACATAAACGGAAGGGTTTTTTAATTCCGGGACAGAAGAATAAAAGCCATTCATAGAAAACTAGATGTTCACATGCAGCTCTCATTTCATCGATTATTCGGATTGATAAATTTTAGTTTCCGATAATCAAATATTTTTGGTGAACGCTGTTAAAACAGTAGTTCTACCCCTTAAATTATTCTATTTCTGAAGAATAGCTTTCATTTACTTCGCTATTTCGAATAATCGCATTATGAATTTCTTCCAGCTTTTGTATTTTTCTACTACGCCCTTTAATTCAAAACATTACTGAATGTTTGAGAAAACTCTTTAGCGTTGTTCATATCGCTTTTATTAGAAGTCAAAGGTGCAATCGAAGGATATCTAAATGTATTTCATAGTTACTTTGGGAAATTGATTGCTTACTTAGACAAATCAGGAGACATTGGAATCGAATCATTGTAAGATAAAATAAAAAAGCCCGACAAATCTTTAATTGTTATTCGGGTAGTAGATAAGCGTTTTTGCGTTCTGTAATTATTTTCAACAAATTCCAAATTAATTCTAATCTTATATTTCAATAATTCGGATGCGGTTACTGTGAACGTCAAATTCGAAATAGATTTTCTGCCAATTTTCCAAGCTTTAGAAATGACCGAGTTCGGAGAACACATCGGCATTACGCACAACTGTTTGCCCTGGAAGACGATCACTAAAATGTTTAGATCTAGATGAATGAAATTTGGTATATGGACACATGACCGAATTCATTGATTTCTATTTAGTTTTGATCAAAATTCCTTCCCTGGAAGAGTGACCGAGTACAAATGAATTCTGTAACTATAAAACTTAATGAATTAAGTAAAGGAAATTTGGTACATAAGTTAAGCATCTAAAGTTTAGATATGCATCAATTTGGGCGAAATCCATCGGATGATTTATTTTCGCATGTGTAAACGCAATGACTTGAATCAATAAAATTCGGTTTATGGTCTTGTAAATACAGTTGTTTCTTGTCAAATTTTTAGTCGGTCGGGAAAAAATCATCCAAAATACATGCAAATTATATTTTATAGATATTGATATGCCATGGCTATTTAAGGGATATTTATATGCAACATCCACGACATGCTATGCAAGACATATGGCCAAATCCAAAGTGCGTTTTCTTATCCGTAGGCGGGTCGAGAGACCTCAAATGGGAAGTATTTCGTGGCGACCACTTGCTCTGGTTTCTGGATCGAAGAAACAAATCTTAGGCAAATGCGTCCTTTTTGAAATTTCAAGGTTAGCTTAAGGCATCATTTTGAGGTTACTTGATATTTCATTTGGCAACAAGGTTTTTAAATATCAGACCAAAAAACCCGTACATAAATGCAGTAGAAATACGAATGCTTAAATGTGGCATTTTAAACATTGTTTTATCAAGTATAATGGGAGCATTTAATACCTTGAGAATTAAAGGTTTGTAGATTCAGATTTAATAAAGAGCAAACTCTTTAATCGGTATTCCATAGTTATAGGATAAGTTGGCGAATACAATTCTCGATTACTAAATTTCCATAGATGTACTTCGATAAAAACAAGATACGTAAAGACTGTTAAAATATTGCCTTTGAAGCCTTCCTGACACAATACGCCAGTTATTCGTGGTACAGTAAATTTGTTAAAACGTGTTTTCGGAAGTTAAAATCGATCATTTCTACTGACGGGGAATCAGTATACAACTCCGACAAATGAAAATTTAAGCTTATTTTAAAACAAATGCTTATTTTAAAAATTTGCCCTAAAGTTCGATTTCTCTTCAGCGTTCCAAGGGTTTTATTTATATCCGAAATATTTCCCTTTTGGTCTTCATTTCTTGGAAGAAAAGAAATACTGCAGATACTCAATGTCGGTTTAAATAGCACAACTGTAAAGGATACCAGAAATAAATATCGATAGGAACTCGAACTAATAAATGTAATCTTATTTCAAGTAACAGAAAAAAAGCATGCATAGTAATGGCGAACATTTAGATTATCAATTTTTTCAATGAGTATTTTTTGAAGTTGAATTTGACCAAAATAAAGCGGAGTTTCTACTTGCACTCCTAATATTTGGAATTTACGTCCTTCGAACATTTTAAATTTTTTTACTCTTATTCAAATTTATTACTTTTCCCAATTCGTTAAAATATCGTATTAGTTTAATTGTGAATTGAATCACTAAAAAATAACGTTCAAATTTCTGTGTTCTTTAGTATGTTTGTAGAATGTTTCTTAATAAAATATTCTTATTTGTCGATTTTATTTGAATAGAAAATCTTTTGCTTGAATAGAATCGTTTCCATTCAAACATCTGGCAACAGTTTGTTATACTCGTTTTAAATATTTATATGCATTTGCAATCTATCAATATGTGAAGAAATCAAAGAAATTGGATTTTTAAAATTGAATCTTGAAAGCCGTTTTTTATTCAAGGACAAATGTCTCCAATTCAATTCATGTGCCATCCGTTTGTATTTTAGTACAGTACTAAAAATTCTTGTATAATTCTGTGTGGTTAATTTGCCTATCCATGGAAATCAGTGAAATTCGAATTTGTAAATTAGATGTTCCGTCTTTTATTTTTTGGTGTTAAAAATTCCTAAAATTTGATCCCATTCTAACAGTTGTAATAAATTAGAACTGTTTAATTTATGGATAAATTTAAGGAAATTTAAAGTTAACAATTTCTGCAATTTATAGGCATGTACTACAAAATTTAATCAATTTTATTAAACCCTTTTCATGCTCTATTTTAAACATATCGGCTTTCAGAGACCGATCATATTGTAAATGCACAAGAAATGTGACTTAAATATTTTATTTAATCGTTCATTGTATAGTTGGATTGAATGAAATAATCAGACTTTGTATGAAAAATCTTATTACTCTTGCTGTGATAATATATTCGTGAGTTTTCAATTCACACATCAGTTCAAGACTTAAATATTGAATTCAATAACTATCGATTCTGTAATTGACTGGCTATTTAAAGGTAATCTTTTAAAATGCAACTAATCATTGATACAATTAGATCAAATATCAAACCAATTTCCCATTTTATAAATAGTATCAGATTTAAAATGACTACATTTTTAGTCAATTTAATTCGCTTTTTTAATTGTTGAATTGAAATACTTTCTGATAAAGTAACATGCAAGTTTAATATCGTGCATTTCTAATAGGTTTTAGCTTAAACTACTTTTAATAATAGCTGTAGTTTCCTTTAACAGCGTCTTGATAGCTCAATTTAGACAAATGGAGAAATAAAGCGCTTTCGTGTTAAAAGCCTACACGGGTGTATGGGAATTGAAATTCTGTAACTGTTCAACAAAATAGCAAGACATACTTGATGGAATTCGCATATCACGTATTACTTAAACGGAAAATAAAAAGCTCCAAAAATCCCGACATTTAGAAGCCTCGAGTAATACTTGACGAATTTAATAACACAATTTGTTCTCTATATACGGTTACCAAGTTTCTAAAGTTCTTGACATCAATAAAAATCATCCAACCTCGCTCACTCCCATGGAAAACCCAAGAGTTACTTCACTAGGGCATCTGGCGTTCTTAATCCTCATCTGGTATAAAGCATATAACTGTTAATTTACTATACATTTGACTTCAGTAATGCAAAGGGCAATAGGATGTTCTATAAAATATTCTAATTATAATCATCACGGTTCCTCTATTTTTCTCAAGCCGAAATCTTGTCTTTATGCATTTTATATTCGTATCCAATTTGTCAAAACTGACTTTTTTATTTCTTTACTTTAGATGTCCAAAAGACCTGGAGGAGAGCCAGACAGTAAGTTTTGCAATATTTTCTAGCACTTAAGAATTTCATACTAACGGCAACTGTGAATCCAAAATATACTCGAGATATAATAATTTTGGTCACTTGCATCTTATTCACAGGAAAATTTTCAAATTTCATATTTTGATTAAATGAGGTCTATATTTAATCAACAACGAATTATTACATTAAAAATTAAACAGAATTTCAGCATTTTTTTTTATTACAGAAGAAAATAACGACATCGTTACAAATTTGTAATACTGCTTCCATACGAGGCAAGTCTCCTGGTAAAATAAAATTGCTGAAATATTGGAGATGTATTGGAAACAAAGATAAAACATTTGAAGCTCTGCTATAGGATCTACAAAGAGTACTCGAATGAGAAGTCCATTTGGTGTTGTAGGTCCAGAACATTTTGCGCTTTTATGCTTGTTTAATGGCAATTTTCAGTTGAATTTTTGTTGGTTGAAAGAGTCGTTCTTGTATAAGGCTGTAATTAGCTACTATGTATTCGTGTTTCCGTGTAGAATTGTCATTATTGATTACTGAGTGTATTGGACATTTTACATCCCACCCTCCGAGTTTGATTTTTTGCAATAATGGCATGACTACTTCTGTTCATACCATCTGTTTCATCTCGAGGCCATCAAACCTTTCAGCAATTCTTTCCCTGATGCAAATGACTCCTCTTTGTATACTTCTAGCTTAAAATCCTTTAATCAAATTTGGCTGTAATTACGCTAGTCATTTACCACTCAGCACACCTGAGTGTACTCAAATTAAGATTTTTTTTAAAATTTTCAACATTGATTTAGGAATTTCTTCGGAACTGACGAAAAAAATGTGAATCTTGATGAATTTCAACGAATATTTTCGAATCTAAAATTTATCTGTGAATAATATCAATAATAGATCCCAATTTGTACCTCAAGATACATTTAGGCCTTCAAGTTACAGCAATTTTGCCGTCTGATCATTAAATAAAAAAATAAAATTATAAAATCTTGGTTTTATCTTAGATGTATTCTGAAGAGCTCTAGCTTTACATTTAGTTTTACTTTCCTGACTAGAGAAACGGTTCATATAGATTTCAAAATTTTAGCCTAAAGACAAGCTGTAAATCTAAACATCAGGAACAACAATGTAAGAGAACTGTTTCAAGAATGATTTCAATTCGAAAAATGCCACTGCATATTTTTTCGTACCGTTTTTTGTTCAAGCAATTCTTAAAAAGATAACATCTTTGTTTACTCACTTATTGTTCTAATTATCTAGATTTTTTAACTTGGAATATGTGCAGATTTGTGTTTATGACATACAGTTGCACAATAATTTTCTATTTGAAATTAAAAAGGATCACCTGAAGAAACATCCTTTTTAATGCATTCTAATATTGAACATCGAACAGTAGATTAACACTTGATCTTACAACTTAAAATTTTTACTTGTAAGAAATCTCTTGGTAAGAACTCTAATCTCTCAATTTTTTTATTATGGAGAACGTTTCAGTTACTTTAGTTTAAAGAGGTGCTTTTAAAACACTCTTATTTCATTGGTTTTAGCTTCAATTGATGGAATTACATAAATTGGGTTATATTTACCAATGTTCTTTACATTAGCGATATCAATCGTGTTGCGTGAAAGGAATATGTTCATTATTAACCGATTTCATTTTCATGAGTCCTCATACTCATTATATTGAAGACAACAAGGTTTGAAGCAAAAGATTGTAAAGTTCAGTCCATGAAAATATTAATTTGTGGGCGAATAATTGAGGCAGCAATAGAAAAATTG
The DNA here is from genome assembly GCA_026543865.1 of Argiope aurantia. Classification (NCBI taxonomy): domain Eukaryota; kingdom Metazoa; phylum Arthropoda; class Arachnida; order Araneae; family Araneidae; genus Argiope; species Argiope aurantia. The sequence goes on from JAPMOR010021598.1 coordinate 9,913, forward strand.
AATTACAGGAGTGTAACAAAATCTGAATGTTTTAATATCGTTCGAAATTCATGTATCGATATAATATTGGCGAAATTCAAATTAAAAAAATGGGTTTGTTTATCAATGTTTTGCTTATGCAGTAAGAAAAGTAATATACGAATAAGTGGTTTGTGTGTACAAGTATGAATAGCACATAGTTTTAATCGGTTTCATATAGAACACGCTTTTCAATTCCAAGATGAGCAATAAAATTTCGTTTTTTTCTTTTAGATGGTGCTGGAGGAAAAAAGATTCACTTTGCTGATGAGAGTATTCATGGGCCGGTATGTGTGAATTGTTCGTCAGTATATTAATTTGTCATAAAATTTTCGTGAACTTTTATTTTAGAAATGTTTACTACCATTTTTTCTACGTACACTTGTAAATGCATTTCAAAACAATAAAGAAGAAATGGTCTCGATGTAATTGTTTCCTCTTTGTTATTTTGAGAATGGAAGCCAATTTTGCTATAAAATTGTGTAGGCTATATAATACAAACTTTTTGTAATTAGCAGTACATCTTTAAATTGTTATGTATAAATGTAAATTTAAATTGAAATAAACATCTCTTAATATTTAAAAAAAATCTTGAACTTTCTTTAGTCTACTTTGATTAAATATTTTTTGACTTTACCTCTGTAAATATATTCAATACATTGAAAGGGCGAGCTGAATTTGAAGTTGCTTATATTCATTCAACTAAACAGTTTCAAACCTTCAAAAAATTAACTAAACCTTCTATAGCTGTGGAAGATTTGATAGCGTTGAATCTAACTTCCACTGAATTTTTCTAGAATAATTTCCTTTTGAAGTTGCGCTACTGTGACTTCTGAAGAATTGCATTTTAATACGCTTACCCACTACTTTACCTTGTTTTTATTTAAAAAATCAATTGAAATATTAGACATTTGTGGAGTTACTTAATTATATTCACAGGCAATTTAAATATAACCAGTGGTTTTAATTCGTTACATTAAAAAAATTATAACTAGAAATGAACCATGCCTAATGAAAAGCTGGAATACTTCATTCTTTTTTAGTATAAGCATTATTTTTGTATGCACGTATTTTGAGACATAGTAACAAATCCTTTTCAATGCTTTACAAATGTAATGACAATAAAGGTGTTGGGGGCTCATTTTATGTAATTAGCAGTATTAGAACGTATATAATGCTTTAACTCTCTTACCAGGCCGTGTAAGCTTTATACTAATGGATCGTTTGGAGGTCGATCTTTTTCGAATATGGAATTCAGAATGTAAATAGAAGTTATCTTTACTAATAACGTGCTTTACATCCTGCACCTTTTTTAAAAAAAGTAACTGGCTTATTATTATTTAACTTCATGGCCAGATTGGAAGTAAAAGAGCTGATTCAATCAGATGTAAGATATCGCAATGAGTAAGTTCATATGGGAAAGCAGAAACTAGGATTCGAACTTTCACATCTGATACTCCCAATCAAAGAGATAAAAAAATTACATTGATAGTAAGGCGGTAAATTTATAAACATTACTTGGTTGATTTGTTAGAGTAATTGGCGTGGAAGATATTACTTCCAATCTCATGCAATCAAAGCTTTTATGTATTTTTCATATTCTTTGAAATAATAAGCGTCACATCTCCTCTGTTATGGAAGGGTAAGCCACTTAACAACCGATGACAAAAATAAGGAAAATTTTTCTGATATTACATTTAACTTCTAAAAAAACAGCTTGCCAAATTTCATTAATTGTTTTTGAAGAATACAAATTTCAAAATGCCGCAGCTTGTGAAAATAGGAATTTTACCTATAATGAGGTCGAATTTCAAATGGGTAACTTTTGCGAACAATTCAAAACCAACTATTAATACTATCTTTCTCGGGTAGTTTCCCCGAGAAGCATATGCAAATGATTGGCGACCTTAAAATATACAATGAATCAATAATATATTGAATTAAAGAAAATCTTTGAAAAACACAATAGGGTGATAAACATGATAAAAGGGTTTTAAATTAAATGAATTAGAAATATTTACAAAAAGGAAGCGTAACAATTCTGCCCAAGTGGGGGTGGGAGGGAGGACTACTGTTTGTCAGTCCATTTTGCTTTTAGATGGAATGTTTACATTACTCAGTGCAATAACTGGGGATTTGATTTCACTTTGAGGATCTTTGCAAGTCTGGTCAGCATTTTGTTCTGCCTTCTATAGCGTCCTTTTCATGGTGACTATGGAGATGCGGTAAACTTTTTTTCTTCTAGTCTAATTGCAGAAATTTCACTTCGTGAATACTAAGCTAGAAAGATTTCATTCTAATTTCGGGAAGATTTATAGAACCATACTCGAACGTTATTTTAATCCATTGAAGCTCTTTTGGAAATTCGGTTGTTCTAAAGAATTTGTCTTGATCAGTCATAATTTCTTTTATTTGAGATACAAATATAGAGGATGGTTTGAATCATTAAATATTGGAATCTCGCATTAATAAATGATATCAGTTTTTCGCTTTTTAAAAAGATTATTTTCTAGAAACATTAATTGATGGATTGAGTCAACAATTCTTTGCGTTTTAGTGAATGGTTTGACATCCATGGTATGGTTGAATTAAGTACATTCATTTCATAAGAGGAAAATTCTGGAAATCTTCTATGCATGCATTAGAAATTTTAGGCACTGCCTAGGATGATAAATGAACGATAAAATTTTAAGAATCGCTAAACTTCGGTTTGTGAGGTAAACTTTTTCGTTGATATATGAATAGATATTTGAGTTTTTTTGACATTTGCTCATTAACAATATAAAAATTTCCCGATTCCTAGAAAAATAAGAGCCGATCGTCGTATTCTTAACATTTATTTGCGAATATTTTTATTCGAGATTACCACATCAATTTGCGACACCTTTTGAAATGTGTCGAGCTTGCTGAATCTCAACTCTTGTAATACAGATTCCATTGAAAATTATTTTTGTTCATTTTGGGATCTACGGTTTCAGTAATCTAAAATTTTTAGAATAGGTTGCATTTAGGATCGATTTAAATTTGGATCGGCACTTAACAAAAAATATTCCGAGCTTTTAAGTTCAACTTTCGGCAGAATAGTTTCGTCAACATCACGACTTAAACGATATAAGAATTTTTATTTGAAGATTAATTGACATAACATTATCATTTGTATCAAAACTGATAATTTTATTGGTTATTTCCTTAATTCTTTCAAAATATTGTCTATTGCATTCTTAACACCGACGTATAGACAAGAGACAAGTTTACTTTACCAATATTTTATCTTCTGGTTAACAGATGTTGATCGTATTATCTCCAAAAGAAAAATAAATTCGTCTTCAACACAAGCATGTACAATTTTCTTGTTCACTTTCCAGATATCAAAAATGGAATAATCGGATCAAATTTTAACATTTTTCATGTAAACAAAATGGAAGTCTAGAATAGACTGTAGTGGTTATTACTAATCGAAAATGGTATTGGTTTGTTAAGACATCTCTAAGAATCCTAAAACTTTCATAAGCTCAATTTTAAAAGACCAGATTTTATTCAATTTTTGTTGAAAACCTAAACGATGGAGAATGTAGGTGTAGATATCGGGTTAGCTTTTCACCAATAGTATTTCGGAAAGACTTTCCGTCCCTTCTATTAAGTGTATTGCTATTGCCACTAATAAATCGTGAATTATCTGCTTTTTCAGAATCAAGTCTTCGGTTTAGAGTTGCGGCTATGTATTTGCTCTCCTCGAGAACAATATTTAACTATTTAATGGAATCTAAAAGAATCGTGTATTCCTTTTTTGGCTTTTTAGAGAATACTTAGTCGCACGGATTCGCTATGAATGTTACCAAAATCAAATTCAGAATAAATTATAATAAAGCTATAAAAGCGAAATGATTTTTCTCCTTTTCTTGATAATGGTATCATTACAGGGCTTAGACTATAAAACATTAAAAGAATAAAAATGAAGACTGGGAATTAACTTGTATACAACACCTTGCTAATTCTTCTCTCAGAAGTGTATCTTTTGAGTTGGTTCTTCGTACTCATGGTTTTAGTAATCTTTTCTTGTATCCAAAGAGGTTTGTTGTTTTTTGGCAATTTGGTGAGCACTGGTGCCAAGTCCTCGGGTTGCCCTAGCGATTCTCCTTTTTTTTAATCTTCAGCGTTTCCTTACTTCATAAATTAAGTTGACATATACATAATATACGGTTTTTTTTATATTTACTGAGTTTGGATGGCAAAATGGGATCCCGGTGTCTTTTTTCCTACTGCTCCTTTTATCGGTTGGTAGGCACGAGGTCGCTCTTTTAACTTCTATTGGCAGGTGGTGCATTATTTGTGAAATAAGGAAGCATTGGTGGAAGGTTGGACGACCTATCGATTTACAGCTTAAGCCCAGAGGTTTAATTTAGAATTGATTCTATTCATGGTTTGGGAAAAATAACATTGACATAGGTAATGAAAATGTAACGCGTCATATTTTAAAAGCTGCTGAAAACTCCTTTCCTAAAACATTGGGTAAATACCCTAAATTTCGGAAACCATGATGGGACGACGTATATGCGGAAGATGGTAAATCAATGTTTAGAATTACTATTACCGTTAACCAGTAACTGATTGCATAGTCCTTAAAGAAATGTCAAGCAGTAACTAGGAGAAAGAAACATCAAATTAAAATAAGTGTTTTTGAAAAGAACATAAAATATAATTCAAAATAAGATAGTATCGAAGGCAGTATGGGGTAATGTTAACAAAATACTGGGAAAATATAAAATAAGCCATTTAGTGTCGATTCTTGTTTGTTTTTAAATATGTTTAAATTATGGTGAAAACAATGCGAACAATAGACGCATAAGGGAATCTTTTAATAAAAAAATGTCAAGTATAGAATACTTTTCCAAGAATTTATAATGCGCAACAAACGTGTGGAAGAATTGCTATATTTTAGGTCTTCTAACTCAGAAATAAATAACGGCTTTTTCGCTATAGTTGAACTTAAAATATCTATGAACAAATCCCATCTAGCATACCCAGGCCCAGACAAAAAAAAATTATTAATTGTTAAAGATTCTGAATAATATATTCTGATATTCTTTTAAGTCTTATATAATTTGGCTAAAAAAATATTTAATAGTTGTATGGCGTAGAGCAATGTTATTCGACTTCCCAATCATGGAAAATACCCCGTACACACTAGCATTAACAAGTTGCTTGTGAAAACTGAATGGCGAGAAAGGCTTTCATTTCATACACTGTATTAAAAAAATCTGGTTTCTAATCAAATTGTCAAAGTGGGTTTCGATGTGGCAGAGGCACCACTGATGTTTTAATGCTAGAAACGTCTTTGAACATTCTTTTGTGGCAAAATACATGTTCTGGTTTTTTTCCAACTAGGGTAAAATTTAGGACAGGGCATGACATTGTGGCATTTTAGAGTTTGCATAGCATGGGTTTTCTAGCAGACTTGCCAGCTTTTATAAATAAACGACTTTCACCTGATACGAGTATTTAAAGTATGCATGGATTTTTTTTATCGAGCTTTCCGCAGTATGAAGGCGATTCAGGGAAGTATTTAAATTGTAACTTTATCAAATTAATATACGCGACTTATATATACGCGACTTCCAGATAGACTATGAATTGGAATCAAAGAATTTTATAGTACGCCAGCTGCAGAAGCGGGAAAACATTACTAACTGGAATGATTGCAACGGATTTGCTTTAATAAACGAAAAACGCCTTCGGCGTTTCTCTAACATACGCAATCTTCATTCTCAACCTGAAATTTATCATAGAGACACTAATGTACCTATGGTATCAGGCTGAATTTGTTTGATATTTAAATTGATATTCAAACCAATATTTAAATCTGAAATGGAGATGTGCCAAAACATGGAGTCTGAAAATGTTCGATGAACTTGCATTGCTTGTACTTGTATATGCTCATTGGAGTGTTGATTTTCAAGTCTTAATATTAGTCTTATTTTATCATATCGACTATAGCTCTAAATCTACAGATACTGAATATATAGGATCCGCTTTTAAATCACTTGAATACATAGGATACTATACATCATTTTACGACTCGGATCTTCATCGCGAATGAATCAAATAAATAATTTACATATCATTTGCAAAATAAAATTTTGCAATTTACATGACAAATTTTCTCTGAAATGTTTTAAAATAAAAAGAACCTATGCATGGTAAAGTTCCAAATCCTTTATTCGTGACATTACATGTACTCTAATCAATCCACTATTTGGACATAGAATGCAATAAGCTTAATACAATATTTTGTGATGGGGAATGTGGAAAATTTACAAAAAGAAAAGGAGGCACTTACATGGCCAAAAATAATATCGATCATTTTATCAAGATTTCTGAATTAACATCCAATTCGTTCGATTTATTTTAAGCTATTTCGTTTCCAAATAAAGTATATAGTACTTGCGGTCCAATCAGTTACGGATGGCTCTAAAAATGAAATCGTATAGGCTCTGCTGAAGTTTTAATCATGGAAGAAGATATGTTTATTGCCCAATTTTTGTCGGTAGATTGCCTTTCATTAAAATATTTCGTTTTCAGCAAGGTTTATAAAGAACGAATTATTTATACAAATTCGAAAAGCTGTAGTGCAGTCTTTGTACGCGATTCAGGATACGGCGATTAATTAGTTATGAAATATTTGAATCAATTTTCATTATTCATAACACAACAGCGAACAATAATTTTTCGGAAATAGAATCAATACGGTCTGTTGAAAAAGGCTTCGTTCCTCTACGTGATTTAAAAAAATCTACTACATTTAATACTATCATTCTGGATACTAAATGTATACTATATTTCAGTATCCAGAAGAAAATGCAATTAGGGTCGATCAGATCTAAGAAATTACACTTTTATTTATCATTGTATCGCTATGTAATTACATTTATTTATTATTTCCAAGGTATCTCAGACTGATAGAATATCGAGTAACTTTTTCATAGATTAAAAATGAAATTGCTACCAATCAAAAACCGCAATGACAACATATCTTCGTAATGGAGTGGTATACAAAAGATCAACATTAAGCTGATGGCTACTGCATATGCTCGTACATTGTTTGCATGTTTTTAAAAAACCCTTACTTTTTCAAAAACTCATTTGGGGGAGCATCTCGAATGAATAAAGCTCACGCCACGAATATTCAATCACTCGTAAAGAAAGCGGAGAATATGGCTGTGATATCCAGGTTATTCGAGCAGCATCGTTGTAAGGGCAGTTGCGGCTTTTCCTTATTCACGTTTATTTGTAAAATTGAAAAGACTAAGAACTTTCCACACAGATTTTGCATATAATCCTTTATTTAAAGGCAAACTACCACCAGTGTGCTTGTCAGACGACAATATTTATTATCCGTTAGACCTATTTTAGAAGATTGGAATGATTTTAACAAAACTGAAGTATTTTAACGGTTGGTAACTTGAAAGATTTACTGTTCAATCCTCCTTTTTCTCTAAAAATTTTCTTAGTGACATCGGTTTAATCAGACTTATTTGGTTTATTCTTCATTACTTTAAACTTCTTTCGTAGTTGTGTTTTCTTATCTGTAAATTTTGATATTAAATCGTGGTCAGAATAAATACCTTCTATTGAGTTCAGATGTAAGACTTCCATTAAAATGCAAAACCTTGCTACTTTCATTCGTTAACTCCCAAGAATGACGCTCGATTCTTTTAAGATTACTACGAGATTGCAGCTCGTGTCGTTCGCGATCCAACGTCTATGTATTTCTAATAGAAAAAAAAAGGAAATCTTAAATATATTAATTAAGAAAGTTAATGTAAATGATTTGAAATTGTGTGAACTGTCATTAATTTAAAATCAATGATTGAAAACTGATACTTAGTTCAGATGTATATTTCAGAAAGAAATTGAAAATTAACATACTGCTTTAAAATGTCTAAAAATTGATTATCAATCGGAATTTATTATATCCAACTGATTATTTCATTACTTTGAAATCTACAATTGTCAGGCAAAATGTCTTACTGGTATGAATCTCGCATTATAAAAGCGAAATAAAAACATTTTCAAAAGTTTATTTCTGTCTTTTATTGCATAATTATAAGCTGACTCAAAATGCTTTCTGCTTTGCTGCTATATTTAAGTTAAATATGATAGTTAGAGCCCAGCATATTAATGGCATAAAATGTCGTAATTGGCAGACGAAAAGTGGTTTTTCTCTATAATGATGTGTTGCAATTCGATTGTTATTGATACCATTGCGTAGATACTTTGAACGAACCAAATTTTGAAATAATGTACCTCTGCCTGATAGCTAGTTTATAATAGAAATTCTGCAATCTAAATTAAAAGAAAACTACCCGTCAAGATCTGTAAACAATCCTAAATTCTGAGATGTCAAACGACGATTAAAAAATTCGGCATATTTTTTGCTTCCACTTTACTGTTTTACCTGTAAAATTTTTCAATTCTTAGTTTTCTAATTTTAATTCTGCGAAATTAGTGAAGAAAACTACTTCAGGGCAAAGTGTTATTGTTTAACCAACAGAATCATCGAAAAATCTTTTGGTCAATTTGAACGGCATTTAAAAATAGATGCAGGGAATTTTTATCATGATTATTCTAAATTTGATCCATGTGCTTATATAATAACCTCAAAAAGCTTGAAATATATAAATGAATATCAGTGACCGATGCCAGAATTTTGAAACCTTTTCTTGAAACATGAATATTTAAATTTCTGAACATCCAGAAATCCAAGTCAGAAGCAAACAAATTTCTTTCTCTTTATGATAATGCAATTCTATTTCCACAATCATTAGAAACGAAACTATGGGTGAAAAATCATTAAATAAAGCCTTAAATTTTCTAAATTAGAATTTAAAACTGAGTGAAACTAAGCGCGATACATTGAATTATCATTTCGGTATCTGGACACACGTGCGCGATGCATCAATTCGTTTATTTTTATATGGAAGTTTGCTCTTTAATTTTTCAGCCAGTTTAAGATGGTCATAATTCAAAAGAAGGCATTTTAATGGAATTTAAAAGCTAAAATGCGACGTTAAATGATACTATAAGATTTCTTTATTAATTTAATTTAGGTTAACTGAAAATTATTGCAGTTCCTCTTTGTATTTGTTATAACGTTTGGTATATATTTTGGAATATTTGAGCTGTGATTATCATAGATTTTCAGAGCATTGTTTCAAAATTAGATTATTCTATTATTAAAATTGCCACGGATGCTATTCATGACAAAAGTTTCGGAAGTAAAACTTAAATCAACATAATAAATAATAATTCAGTAAATATTGATATCAATCTACCCGGATTAGTCGGCATGTATTTTTAGGCTAAAAAATAACTAAATGAAATCTAGTTTGAGGAATCTGTGTTGCTGATCAAAATATATCCTCATCAAAGTTTAATTTTTTCAAGAATTGGAAATTTAAAACTCAATTTAATTTTTTAAAAAAAAACATAAGAATAACCTATCATTTTAGGATTAAAAAACATTTCAATCTGTGCTGTTTTAATCAAGATATGTTTATTTAATATTTTCTTCTTTCTTGAAGGAGCATTTAAGGTTAGTTAGACGAATGGAGGAGATGGAGAGAGAAATGAGAGCCCTGAGGAGAGAGAATAATGAAAAAGATGCACTCTTGGAGCAATATAAAAAGGTAATTCAAGTTAATGATTTCATTTAAATTAAGAATATGGGGAATTATCAATGGGTGCATTATTTATATATCCGAAATATTTGTTCTCGGTGATTTCTGAAACTATTAATTTTTGAACCTTCCAATGTTTGGTAAAGATTAGCTTAAAAATATCAGGTAATTGCCGTACTATATATGTACATGGGTAGGTGCCTTTGATATCAAATGAACTCGTATATATGTATTTTTGGGCTGAAATATTTTTACGTGTTATATATGTAATATAAAAACTTCTGTACTGGATATTATGATGCACAAATTCCGTTTAGTGTTATGCCCTTTCAATTTAAAAAAAATAGTGGTTTTTAAGAACTTTGATCAATTGATATTTGGTCAACTTTTCAAGATATTATTTGCTATAAAATAAACTATTTTTTTACACAAATGCTGATAATATTTTAATGAATGTTTCGGGACAGTTAAAGCACAACGCTTTTCATCCACTAAAATCAAATATAACTGATATAAATTGTGAAGCATAAGCTTTTGAAATTTTTTTTTCTATTCTACTTCCGGAATTTATCTAAGATTTCTACCAATAATTTATATATATA
>JAPMOR010021599.1:0-17094 GCA_026543865.1 Argiope aurantia
CACACACACACACACACACACACACACACACACACACACACACACACGCACACATACATGCACACACGTACCCACGCACGCACACAGATTTTTTTGTAGTATTAACTTTTTTCTCAAAAACAACTTTCCTATTTTAATAAATTTTTAAAAATGCTAGTTGCTCTTATATCACTGTTTTCATGATTTCACCTATTAGATTTACTCAGGTTCGTTACAATTACATAATGTTTTTTGTACATATGCACATTATCGCTACTATATCATTACGAGCAAATTCTAAGGATAAAATAAAGACAAATCAAGTCTAAAACATTATCACGCTATAATGTTTCAGATTAGAGTTCGAATATCCTTGAATTTGTCCATTAATTTATAATTTGAATGCTCAAATTTTGGAATAATTCATAACTGACGATAACAGAATTCTTACTAATAGTGATATTTTTTTTTCTTGAATTTTCAAAAGCCATGAATGTTACAGAAAACCTAATAATTGTTGAAACTATAATAAAATTTAAGTGGATTATGTAATACCGATTTAGATACCATAAAAATTTCCAGATGCGATTTGTAAATCTCCTTGAGTGCTTTTTTTAAGCATGCACTTGAACTTTCAACCTTTGTTTCACGAAAATGTAATTAAATTCTGACAGTAATGCAATTAATTTTTCAGAAATAGAGACTGACTTTTTTTGTTTTCCAAGAATGAAAGAACAAAAACAGGTTTAGACAGCCATTATAAATAATATATGCAATATAAAAACTTATATCTTTTATGCAATTTTTATTTTATTGACTAAAATGCGTGCTAAAATAGGCACAAAATTTATTTAACTAATAAAATTTTTTGATTATATTTTTTACCATGTTATTTCGTTTTTTAACTACGCATTTGACAAGTTTCATCACTTACATCTTTTTTTGAAGACCTGTTTTCGTTTGCAAAAGCGTTTCTAAAATTTCTCTTGCTTCTATTTTTAGTCGTGAGTCATAATTCTTCTTTTCCCCGGAAAAGCCTTCTAAGTATTATGTGCGATCAAAATAGCATACAGTAAAAAAGGTTTGCACATATTGCTTATATTTCTTATTAGTTTACATCCCGTCGTTAGTTAATATGAAAATATTTTCAATACATAATTTTAAAATAATGATACTTTCATATATATGTAGACAATATTTTCAAAAGCGGACAATTTGTTTAGGACACCAATGAGATTTATTGAACTTAATTTATAAATCTCACTCAAGTCTCAAAAATATTGATGAAAAATTCTTTAATTTTAGTGCAATAAATGACTTGTGATTACTTTTTTTGCAAATTATATTTTACTATAAATGGAATATTTCTCTTAAAAATATTACATTTTTTTAGAAACACATATTACATATTTAGTAAATACTGTTATATATTTCATATCAAATATTCTATTGCGCTAAATTCTGTCAACTGTAATTTTTTTGATTAAAATAAAAATATTAGAAGCAACAAACAATTTTTAAATTTCATAACAATTAAAAAAAATCAGACTATGTCAAACGATTTTTAAAAACTAAGAATGTAATTTGTTTTTAGTTATTAAAAATTTTTTGAGAATGATTCTACAAGCGAACATTGTGAGTGACAATTCGAAGATGAATAGCTGAAATGATTTAAAATATCTATATATTTTTTTCTTTCTTTAGGAATAGCTACAATAAAGGTAATATTTTCTATGTATGGAAATATCAAATAATATTTTATTCAAATTAAATTTTTAAATATACTTAAATAGTTAAATTGATAATAATAACTACTTATTTAATAATCGCGAAAACTTCCTTAAAACATTCCTATATTTTATAGCATTTGTGAGCACGATTTGAAGAAATGTACTCATACTATACAAATTATTTATGAATATAAATTAAATACAGATATTATTCAAATATACATTGATATATTTCTTAAAATAGAGTATTTGAAAATTTAACATAAATTATCCCAATAATTTCCTTATAATATTTTAAATCTACCTACATAAGATTTTTTTTTGCTTTAGAATATTGCTTTAAAATGCTACATTAAGAATACAATTTTTTTTCTTAGTTATTATTTCCTATATTTAGTGATATGTTTATTATAAGATTTTTCAGTAGAACGTTGAAATAAAATTTTCTAGAGTGAAGCATTGATTCCAATCTCACCTAACCAATTATATCTAGTCTATTTAATAAGGAAAGAAATCATGAAAAAATATGTCAATTTCTATTGATCAAATTGAACCTAGGAAGCACCTGAGGTAGAAATCTGACTTAGCTCCATGTCTTGAAGCAAATTGCACCCCTAGAGCACTTACAGAAAAAAAGGGTCCACGTCTGTATACCGCCTTGAGAAAAATCATGAAAATATTAAGTTGTCAGATTGAATGGAGGGAGCATACTTCTGGTAAAGCTTACATTAGCCAACCAATTCTTTTAGTATATCCTTTTAGATCAAAAGCAGAGGATTACAGCCCATAAGCCTCTCCCTTCAATTCTTGTTTTCCTCGGTTATGTTTTATTTTAATTCTCTAAACCACTAACAATTATATAATAAAGTAAATTATATTGCTAAATTCTTGTGATTTGAGACTGTATTTGTATTTCCTAAAATGCATAATCTTTGAAATTGTAATCAAAGAGAAAATATTCTTATCATCAGTGACAATAATTTGTGACTAAGAAATTAATTGTCTTTTGAAAAAAAAATTACTGAAAGTCATTTTAAAGTTTTATAGACTAAGAGTTTCTACCGAAAATATTATTATTTTGAAGCTTTTTAGATAATTCTTCGTTTATGTATTATTAATGTTTAAAGAACATTCACAAAATGCGATAATACAATAAAAATTACATATCTTTCAAATGTTATTGAATATGTATGAAAGGCATAAATATAATTATGCATCATTTTCTCATATTTTCCTCAATTAACTGAAACTGTACTGCTAGCTAGTATGAAGAGAAAAGATTAGTAAAATTATCACTATGAAATTTGGTTTTTATTAACATAACCTTTCTAACTGACCTTACCAAATTAAAATAAGAAATTTTAAAAGCTATTAAATCACTTACCGAAAACTCATTAGCAATTGAAATTCGACAAATTTTGCGCAATAAAAGAATTATATTGTTTTCTGTATTGAGAACACTTGCTTCTTCGTGAAGAAATGTGCAAATATTTCTCAATTCCATTTTGTTGAATTTGGCTGTTTCACAGTAAGAAAATTTTAGAATAATGTCAATAATATAATTATTTTTCCCCTGATGTGAACAAATGCAGATGGTAATTATATATCTATAAATAATGCATTTTATCCTTTTTGTTGATTAACTGCAAATTATCTTTTTGTAAAGCTTGTTTGCAGAATTAAGATTGCTTTATATAAGCATTATTTAAAACATCACCGATTTCTAGCTATCATATAAGTTCTGAAGTATTAGCTTCATCTTTTTTATTTAATATCTAAAATTTTAAAGATATTCAATTTTCCCTTTCATAAAGTATATGCTTCACCCTTAACTGTAAATCTATAAAGTAATTAATAAATTATTTTGTAATTTAAACTGTATTTAAGTTACAAAATAATTTATTAATATTTTCAGTCTTTAGCTATTGACTTTGACTTTGAAATATTTCTTTTTTAAAAGCCGCAACAGATCCACATTATAAGAGTTTATACTTGAGCGAGGCAATAGAGACCAATTTATGATATAAGAAATTCAAAGAATGAGTTAATCATAACTTCCTTTGTACATTCAGAAAAAAATGACAAGCGGCTATATCTTTCGATTCCATATTTGCCATCTTGAACATGATTGGCTGTTCTGGTCATGTGATTCACTGAAGTTTACTCATTGCAACGGAAAGATAATTTGAATATAGTTGCGATTAATTTTAAACTTGATTGCTGTTTGGATTGAAAATATTTTGAATGTACTTTCGTTTATTTATAAGCATGACGGAAATGTGAATGTATATGATTAATTTAAAAGCAAAAACGATCTGGTAGCAACATTATTTGCTATTAATCTTAAATATGATTGCAGTTTCTTTTTTGAAATATTTTGAATTGACTTTCGATTATTTTTAAGCATAACAGAAATATGAATGTATATGATTAATTTAAAATGTGTTATTATTGTGTGTTCATATCATATTTTATTAATGTATTAAATCCAGTAACAAAAGCCTTAATAATGTAATATTTTGAGTTATTTATAAATGCAATTACAGTGGGCATGGAATCGAAGGATATAGCATCCTATTTTTAGGATTATCCCATCGACCTGGCTACGCTCGCAGAAAGGCGCCAAACTTTTGGCGCCATCATGATAAAAAGTAATTTGCGGTTACTGGCGCAAATCTATCTTTGGGCGATAATAGCGGGTTGTCGAAAATGGTCAACAGGATAATCCCGAAGTGCCCAGTTTTGTATAGTAAATACTAAAGTAATAAAATTAGTTTAGTCATGTCAATCAATTTCTGTTTCGTTAATAAGGCTTCAAATTGGTGAAATAAATTTTTGGCGACGAAAATTAGCGCAATTGGTTCAATTGTAGAAGTTAAGGGTGCTGCCAAAGGTTTATTTTGGCATATCTCTTGAAATGGAGAGCAACAGGATGGCCGACCATTTATGAGTATTTAGATGTCATCAAAAATTTTCGAAATATGCATAAAAGTTGTGGCAGGGGAGCTCTACTCGCAAGTTTTCTTCTCAGAAAATGAACGAAACATATAGTGGAGAGAGCAAGTAAACCATTGCATAAGCTTTCATATGAAATAAAAGTACGTGACATCCGATCAATGATTGGAATTATATAACTGTTTGACTGCTTTTCGGTATTATTTTAAATATTTAAATGTAATTACAAAGCTAAGTCTAATAATAAATTTGGTGAATTATCGATAAAAATCATGATTATCGATTTGACATCATGATTTGAGTCTAACTACTTATTACCATATAATATTTACAATCAAATTACTCACTTTAATTATTTTTAAAGATATTTTCTAAAGTATCGGAAATTATTATAGAAGTGTGCATATATTTCATCGAAATCATAAATAAAAAATGTATAGTACCTTAATATTTTGTTTAAAATGAATGGAAATGTTAAGAGAAACTTTAAATTATTGAAGAATAGTAAATAAAATGTGTTGTAAGAATAATCTCACTGAAAGAAGATTCATCTTACATACGCCAGTGACCAGATCACATGACCAGAACAACCAATCATGTTCAAGATGGAAAATATGGAATCGAAAGATATAGTCGTTTGTAAAAAAATGAGACATATCTATTTTGTTTAATGCCAAAATCAATAGCTAGATATTTTATTACTTTGTGTGCTAATAGCGTTTTTCGATGTGGCCGGGAAACCATTTCCTTTCAAATAACGATCTGATTTAAAGATTGATTTGATTTTCTGTTAACCAAACAACTTCCACAATTAATCGTAAAAAATTGTAGAATACAAGGAATAAATAATTTTTTCTAACTACATAAATAAAAAGGTAAAAAACTTTTGTCAAATACCATTTTCTATCATAAATATATCATTATTCCTTTTCTATTATTATTGGCGTTATTTTATCATAAAATGAATTTCAAATCTTACATTTACATATTTTCTCGATTTGTTTAAAAATAATGATTAATACAATTTCAGCAGCATATCTGCTTTTCGTCATTTGTTTCTGGCAACGTGTATGAATGATAATTTAACTTTTTTTGGCAAATAGTGTTCTTCTATTCTATAAACTTCTTCTTTAATTTTTAAAAGAATTTTTATAAGTTATTTTTTATTAGAGTAAGAATTTTTTATTAGAGTTTTTTAATAAGTTATCACTTTGTGTAACGATGGTGATCTAAGGATTTTTGTCAAATATTGTTCTTGTATTCTATGATTTCCTCTTCCTCCTCCATCTTTTTTTAAAAAGTTTGAAAGCATTTTATGTAATACTTATATTTTTACTAACAAAAACTAAACTAAACAAAGGAAAAACGTATTTTCGAAATATCAGATTATCGGGAAATTATAACATGAAACTGCAATTTTTTTAAGCTCTCGAATAAAAAAACCAATCTTGATAATCATTTTGACTTTAAATACTTTATTAAAAATAAAATTACTAAATGTATATATAAAATTGAATGTCTGTTTATTTGTTTGTGTGAATCTTATTGAATCCACATCCATGCCGGATTTGAATAATATTTGTCATGCATGTTTCTTTGCACCCAGAAGGATTAACCATGCTATTAAAAAGTTGCAACGCACCATATAGAGAGTGAAATGGGAGGGAAGAAATTTTAATTTTTTTTTCACCATAACTTTGAAGTTTATCACTGCACAAGAAGTTTTACACCATTAAAAATTAAATAGCAACACTACCACCAGCAACAACAACAACAAAACTTTTAATGACTCTGATTCCACTTTCATAATTTTTTTTGTATCGTTTAATCAATTTTCCAAATTTAAACACAATTTATAAGCATTTTTTTCCAAAAGGAAATATTAAATCGATTTCCTCTGTTTAATCCTCTATTTTTCTCTTGCTAGTGTTAAAGTTAGGTTGCTTTCATCAAATATTTTCCCTTTAAGGTAGAATAATTATCTTTTAATATGCGCTGCACTTTTATGAAAATATTACACTTTCTTTAAAAGTGTTAAAATATAATTTTTTTTTGAAATTTATTGACCATATTGGCTCACAATATTGCATGTCTTTTTTTACTTTTTTTTAGTTTAAGTTTATTGAATTAGGTTTTATTTCACTTGATAAGTTTGTCATTTTTTATTGCATTGTCTTAGAAGTACATGAACTTTTGTTCACAAAGACTAAAATATAAGAAATTTATAAAAGAAATTTTTTTTACCGAAAGCTTCGAGACAGTTAATTAATTGTCCAATTTTTCACTAATGAAAAACATGAAGATAAACCAAATCAGCCAGATCGGTTGAAACCATTATTCCTATTAGTTGTTTCTGTTGCAAAATTTTAATAGTTTGTTTTTAAACTTTTCTTCTACTTCTTCAATAATTTTGCAAATATGTTCTGATAACTGTCTTTTGTATGTTTTATTATTCCTGAAAGATTTAAAAAAAAATGTTTTTGCAAATTGTGTAACAACTTAATTTTGAAAAATTTATTGCAATAAGAGAAAGAAATGGTACTGAATTTATTTCATTGAAGAGCTAATTTTTCGCGCCTTAATATTGCTGCAAATATTTAATATTGCTTACCTGCGCATTCAGGTTCATTGTAAAGAAGAAGGTTTAACAGATAGCTCTAACGGATGCTAGGTCAATGACTTCACATCCGGCCTTAGTGACCATTTGGCAACGACGACAAATGCTCGCTTAAACGCTTTTTAAGATGTTTATCCCGAACTCTTATAGATAATCACTGCAAAGGCAACCTTCAGTGGAAACTATCAACTAGTATTTTAAGAAAGCATGATTGAGGTAAAGCTATTTTGTTGTATGACAACAACTTTTCCATTCTTAATTAATGAAGGGAATAAATCTGAAATATTGTTTTCTTGCGTAGTTAATTTCATTCTAAGGAAGATAATTTTCCAAAAAAAAAAAAAAAAAAAATTAATGAATGCCAGGTCAAAAATCCCTTCTTTCGCGACAAAAATGAATTTTCTTGACTAGCGCTGTATCTCTTTTATGACTCAATATTCATACTTGTTTCTCGAACATTCAATATCCTGACACGGGAGCTATAAAAATGAAGGTGCACAAACAAGGGGTATAGTTAAGTGAATTCTCTCTTTGGAAAGTTGATGTCCAGGGAGTTTTCTTCTCAGCGCTTTGAGCTATTGCAATTGTTTAATGACGATTTGATTTAACATGTTATTGATTTCTAAGAATGTTATTTTTGTGTATGTTTCAGCCTGTGTTTGTTACTTGTTTCTTGTGTATTCTTGTATAATAAAGCATTGTAATCCGTTATCGAGTTTTTGAATTTCGTACCGTGCACTCATTGAATTTGGTTAATTTTTAAAATCGTCTTCTTCTATTCAGTTACTGATTATATTTTGAAAAATCAATAAAAATTGGAAGAAAAATGTATGCAAACAAAATTGAAATTATTGAAGATTTAAAGTTTAGAACTTTAAGATACTATAAAATTTTTATTGTGTGATATTATATTCCGAAGTTATTGCGGAAATAAGTAAAATTTCGGTTAATTTTTGATTAATTTAACATGTAATCAGCTTTTTAACTTTGGAAACTATAGTAATCTGTCTCTAATTTTAATAGTTGTGAAAACTTCAGTTGAAAACGGAGTAGGTATTTAAGAGGAGATGTGGAGTGTACATCCATATATAAATTGACACAATAACTTTTATTTATATTAAGATTACATATTTTATAGAGACATTTTCATAATTACACATTTTTAAAATATGTCAACAGATATTTCCTTTCAGCGTTTTCTACTTAAAGAGTATAGGTATCTTTTTACGTACTATTTAGAATTCAGATTTTTTTTAATTATACCTTCCTAAGAACCCGGATCTCATATTCAAAATATTGGATTTTGATAAAACATTCAAGAAAGTTAATGGTAAGTTTTCTATAATAGAATTGATATGAATACGGATCATAAAATACGCATTTCCAGAAAGAAATTAACGCATTTAAAAATATTTTCAAAATATATGTTTATTTACGTTTGCGTTGGCATTCTCCAAAGTGCGCGTTTTATCTTATTCCACAGAAATTATTTATTAAATTTGAAATTGTTGGAATTCTGTTTTAGTATCAATTGTTATTAAGTTGTCTACATATGTTGTTTCATCAAGTGTTAAATCAAAATACTACTAAGTTGAAAAGTTGATCTCAGATATAAAAAAAATTAAATATTATTCTTTTAAAATATTTAATCTTAAATGATTTAAGTGATTAAGTTTTATTGTAAATTTAATTCTTTAAAAAATCCAATATGAACCTAGAAACTCAATTTTCTTTTAAAAGTCTATTATATGTCGCCGAACTGTATATATGTGCCAAATATTAAAATTAAAAATATTGCTGACTCGATATCTTTAGAATAGTAGTTCAGTAAGATTTAAAAACCTTTTAAAGGTTTGAATAGAATGTAGAATAAATAAACGTGGGTGGAGCAATGAATACAGCGACTAACAAATGATGGTTTTACTACTAAGAGAATCCAAAGAATGATTACTAAAACTATTGATATTCCATTTATATCAGAACTAATAATCTTTGGCACCAGTAGGCCACAATTAACAGGTGCTAAAAATTTCAATTAAACACTATCTAACATTCTCTTAATAGTTTCATAACCAAGAAAAAATTATTTTTTTTTAAAAATTTAATTTTGGTAGACATACAATTAATGCTATTTTAGAAGTTTTTACACTACTCTATTCATTGTGCTCTGCATTTTCTGTACATATCCAATTATATACAGGAAGAGTTGCAGTGTTTAAAAATGAACACACTTTGAAATTTATTAACTATTAATAGATTCTGGATTAAAACCTTAATTATAAATTCAACAAAATTTCAAAAATTTTAATAAAAGCATTCCTTATACTGAAATCTATTCAACATAGATCCATTCAAATAAATCTAAGCTTCACATTTTGATCATCAACAATGAGAAAGAAGAAAGATGAGTATCAGCAGCAGTAATGAAAACGCTTTGAGTTTCTCTTTAACAATTAAATATGCTTTAAATATTTTTTTAAAAAATTAATTAAAAATAGAAAATATTTGTAGAACATAAAATTGACAATATTGAAAAGATAATTTTTAAAATTTAAAATGATGTTAAAACCATTTTTATTCTGCAATATTTTTGAAAATTGTTCTTGGAAAATGACCACATTTCGCTTTTTTTTTAATTAATTAAAATTTTAGAATTTAAAAATCACTCCGAAGTGCACATTCCCATTTTCCAAAATAAATCTGTAAAAGTTTTGGTATCTCCAGGTCATGTGCTCTGGCTTGTAGGCACGCAAGCACGCACGCACGCACGCACACACACACACACACACACACACACACACACACACACACACACACACACACAAACAAACACACACACACACCATCTTCATTATTATTAGAGACAGTTTGTATTTGGTTATATTTACGTTAGATTTTAAAGCTTCAAATAAGTAACTGACATGAATTTTATAATTCTGAACTTTAACAGTTGGGAGAATTACACCTGAGGTGGATTCTCGTTCTCCAAAACTGTACGCCGTACCAGCGCTAGGGCATTTGATTTATGAGGGCATGTTTAATCAGCTCTAGGCCCTTATATCTTGATTCTTCGGGGGGGGGGATAAGGCCCTTAGAAATCAAGTCTTTATTCAAGTCAATAAGTGAATCGACCCAAAAAATCTTTTAAAATTTTCTCCTCTTCTTTTTTTTTTTATATCTAACATAGCGTTAAAGAAATATTTAAATCTTATATAAAAAAGTTGAAATTTGTTACATCTACGCGCAGTTACTAAGAAATATGATTGAGAAGAGAGAATTCACTGATGATTATTTCCCACCTTTAACTTTTTATTTTAATCGTCATACTTGAATGCTTTGAGCCTGAATTAAGTGGTTTCCATGGTAACGGGAGAAACATTAATGAAGTCCTTTGATGATATTGATCTTAATCTTATCCTGAATTAATTGTCTTATGACATCGATACACTCACCGAAATTTTGTATCGATTAAGTACATTGCACCTATCATTTGTTTGTTGATGCTTCGTCATAGAAACAGTTAAACGGCAACGAACATGACCTTTGCTACGATACAAAGAACTGCACATTTAACATAATGATTGAAATAGGTTCATTTTTTTGTGACAGTATTCTTTATTATTATAAGCAGCAGATAAAAAAGTTAGGAAATAAAAATTATTCCTTTATTTTTGAAGATAAAAAGCTTAATTAAATTAATATTATATGTTTTTTAAAATCTGCTTTATTTTTTCTCCTTGAAATCTTTTTATATTCCAGTTTAAAAAATAATATTTTTTTAAAAAGAATTCTAAATGCTATTATTTTTATTCTTTAATACAATTTTAATTCCTTTATACATTATAAATCTGAGATGCAAATATATAAATTGTCTTAGTACAGAAATTATACTAGTTTTAGGCCTATTTTGGAAAAAAAAATATTTATTCTGTTTTCATTGAATTTATTTACATATGTTCTTTGTTCATAGTAGACGTAATAATTAATAATTTGTGGCATTAATTTGGTGAAATTAAGTACATTTTACATCAACTTTGAAAATATATTTCTATTCTTTGAATTAATTTATTTGCACATGCACATATTTATTCCATTTTTGATAAATATTTAGATTTTTTTTTGTTCATAGTAAACCTAGTAATCGTAATTTTAAGCCTTAATTTACTGAAAACGGAATGCGACTAACAAAAAATACAAATAAATGCAAGGCTGTTTTATTATAGAAGTGGTATTCGGTTTTATTGGAATTAAATCATTCAAATAAGTGTTTATTTATTGCCATTTTGTTTTCAAATAAAATTTAGATCTTTGTTCATAAAGATCGCTAACATTGCCAAGAATTGGTAAGAAACTTTTAAGTGCTAATTGATAAAACTTAAGCAATCTAATAGAATGAGCATATAGAATAAAAAAGAAGAAAAGGCTCCTTTTTTTTACCCAGTTATATTTATTTTAAAAGCGAATTTACTTATTTATTTATAGCTTTTTCATTGTCGTAAGTATTAAATTGGATCCAAGATGTTTTAAAATAATAATGATAACATACAACTGCTTTAATTGTGGTAATTGACAGCCATTTCTTTTTCATCTGACCATCATGGAAAATATTCTTCCTACATTTACATTGTGGACTGAAATGACAAATACGTATCCATATCACTTTATTTAACCGACGACTTCTGCCCAATTATAAGTTTTATCGGCAAAAAGTTCAACTATATCTCTTCTGTATATAGTTTTATAGTTACTTCGCAGCATTGTTTCGTGTTATTTTTTAAAAAAATATTCTTTGGGCATATAAACTGTTTAAATAGAATATCATTTTCGCCAATATGGATGTCACTTATTTATCCCAATGAAAACGAGAGATATAATAATATGGGACTAAATTGGAAAATATGGTGACAGTCCTACATATGCTGAAACAACCCTATTCGTATAAGAATCAAATATTGATAACCTATGACATTGATTTACAGAAAAAGACTTTTTAACACATTATTTGTTATTTAGAAATGAGAATGCACTTTTTTTGACACATTTTTTTAATAAGCCTTCATAAGTATTTTAGACATGATTTAATGATATCTTTCTCACTGACTCAGAAGTAAAAGGAAAATCAAAATATGATGCATGACAATACGACACCACTTTCACAAAAATGTCAGCCTTATTTTCTACCAAATTCACAATGACATTCCCCTTTATGCTGTGTAATCTACTAATAGTTCGCATTATTCCAGTCTAAATTTTTCTTTGCAAAAAATGCATTGAAGAAATTTCAACCACTTGGAGCTGCAAAGTGAGCGTTGAAACCAGCTAGATTAACCTTGAATTTCTTTATATTTAAATCAAGGGCAATTTAACAGTTACAAAATGGCGAAATAAAGAGCAACATACCTTTCATGCTTCACTTGTGGGATTGAGTTTTAAAGCTGGTGTTTTTTCACTGTCATTTCTATTTTTTATCTCAATTTTAATCTGATTAAATCTAATACATCCAACAAAATAACTACAGCAGTTCATTTTCAAATTTTGAATTAAAGCACATAGATATAACAACTTTAAATTTTCCATAAAATATAAAAATTGCTGCATAAGCTTCTTTCTAAATTGCTTTTTTTTAATGTAGGAATATACTGTAAAAATAATAAATTGCCTTTGATGATGCTCTGAGGATAGTAGTTTTATACTATTATTTTCATAGCACTTTGAACCTATATTTTAAGAAATAACATCTGCTCTTTAAAATCAGTTTTGAAGTAAGGAATCAGCTGAAAAAAGAACAGTTTTTACGACTGCAACTGCTGTCATATGTCATAAGATGAACATTAAATTTTTAACCTTAAGAGTTTAAAAATAAGAGTTTTAAATCCGTCAAATCACTGCAGTTTTTATTTAAAAAATCGATTTGAAAGGACTATGGCATCATATGATTAATATACTCTAATGTCCTATCACTAAATTAAACTATTTTTAGTTTTTTTCTTGTACATAATTAATGCTTAAAATGCTTGCTTTTTTTCCAACTCGCCTATATTGCTTGGTAGTAAAGTCTTTAGTTTGTAAAGTCGATTCCTCTTAAAAGTCATCGTCTTTATTCTATAAGGATCTTTCATGGGCAAAGATTCTTCTGCTGGTATTATTCAGAAATTTTATGAATGAAATGCTAGCTCAGGTTTCGTCTTTGCTCCCCAATTACGGCTCAAAATTACAAAGTTCATAGCAAAATAACTTGTGTTGTCTTTATTATACCTATATGTAAATATAACTAATGCATATATATTACTATTGTAATAATAACTTATAATAACGCACTAATATATACGTATATATATTGTTCATATATATGACGTATATATACCTTTATACGTATATATAACCAAACTAAAAATACCGGTGATTCAAAAGTCTGTCAATGAAAATTCATTAGTTTTTGGAATAATGTAGGGAGAGAGAAAAAAAATCGACACATATATATAAAATCGACACGATTTTTAACAAAGATTATGTTGTCTTTATAATACCTATACGTAAATATAAATAATGCATATATATTACTATTATAATAATAACGCACTAATATATACGTATATATATTGTTCATATATATGTCGTATATATGTCGTACCTTTATATGTATATATAACCAAACTAAAAATACCGGTGATTCAAAAGTCTGTCAATGAAAATTCATTAGTTTTTGGAATAATGTAGGGAGAGAGAAAAAAAAATCGACACATATGCTTGAAATGACATGGAGTTTTATCGAACTCCCCCACCCACTCAAAAGTGCAAAAAATGGCCAGCAAATGGTGCTTTATATGGTAAAAAAGCAATAATTAAGCTGCAATCGATTTTTAACAAAGATTATGTTGTCTTTATAATACCTATAAGTAAATATAAATAATGCATATATATTACTATTATAATAATAACGTACTAATATATACGTATATATATTGCTCATATATATGTCGTATATATACCTTTATACGTATTTAAACCAAACTAAAAATACCGGTGATTCAAAAGTCTGTCAATGAAAATTCATTAATTTTTGGAATAACGTAGGTAGAGGAAAAAATCGACACATATGCTTGAAATGACATGGGGTTTTTTCAAACTCCCTCACCCACACAAAAGTGCAAAAAAAAAAAAAAGCCAGCAAATGGTGCTTTATATGGTAAAAAAGCAATAATTAAACTGCAATCGATTTTTAAAAAAGATTATGTTCTTTATAACAAATGCTCAACATGCCAGTCATGTTGCACCTACAATTCACTACGTCACGTCCACAACGGGGCGATCATCTAAACAACCTGTGGCTTCGAACTTTATAACCATTTTCTTCAGAGCTACACTCGTCGCAGGACCTTTAACCATTTGAATATCCATTTGGAGATAGGATCGTAACGCTGCAGTAGCAAATTTTCCATTTTGATAATTCAGCTTCATTAACAGTGCCTTTTCTGGCTAAGTCAACATGAAACGATTGCTGGTGCACCCGATTATGCTTCTCGCTACAGTTCATTTCAAGCGGCATCATGATGTTTTTCTGCCTTTCACCATCTGCTGACCCTTTTTTGCATTTCAACTTCAACCTTTTGTTATTTGAAGCATGTGTGTCAATTTTTACTTCTCTATCTAATTATTGAATTTCAAATGTTAGCGGATTTTTGAATCACCTGTATATGTATACATTTAATAATAACAGTTTCTATTTTTAACTGAACATATTCCATAATTTCTCGTTAAAAACTAAATAAAAAACTTTGTGAGATAATTGATTTAAAACTTGTATATGTGGATCTTGTTAACATTTTGTCCTAATTCTCTAGTATCAAGATATTGATAAACTTCTTATCATTTGAGGTCACTAAAAACATATATTTGATTTTCCTTTTCTTCTAGTACGAAATTCAACAACAACAAATCGGAAGGAGTTAGCTACCAAAAACTTTCTCACGTACTCCTCCAATTAAGATTTTGTTCTGAATATATGGAGTTATGGGTTTTGGCTAAGGCCGCAAATGTTTTGTAAAGCATTAGCGAACAATAGTTACAAAATATAAATCTTTTTCAGGAATCTAGAATTTTTACTAAATCTATTACCCGTATATGTGTCCTGAATGCCTTTTTGGCGATCTTATGGTACCAAAATATAACAAAGAACTACTGTTTTAGTCACAAGATATCATACGAATTCCACTAATTTAAGTCATTTTTTTAATGAGTTGTTGAGCTTACATGCATGTGAAAACAGAGATGACTTACAGATGGTTAACTCTTTTATAGATTTGATTCAAAATTTGACAAGAAACTACATTTTAGTTGATAATCCTGTGTATCAAATTTTATCTATCTAGCTGTTTGGTTTTGCAGTTATGACGAGTTCACTAGTATTCAAACAAATAGACTTCCTGTGATTAAATTTTTAAAAAAATTAATAGAAATCTATAAATTTAGACGTAATCCAATGTGTCAAATTTCAGCCATCGGCATTGATCTATCATGTTCAAAGACAAACTGACTGACTAATCGACAGAGAGATGTAATGTTAAAAATATGTCTTTTGGACTCCAGGAGCTCAGCTCTGAAATGGGAAGATTTATCAAATCTGGAGTTTGAATTTTTAGACGATTATATTCTACGCCGAATCGAATGGACAGATAGACTTCCTATGAATGGAATTCGCACAAAATTTGATAGAACTCCCACATTTAATCATTACTCCTTATACCAAATTTCATAACAGGATAGCTCAAAGCCATTTTGAATTATCATTTTCGCAGACCGACCAACAGACAGACAGGTAGACATACTAAAAATGTGTTGCTTTGAATTTAGGGAGGTCTAAACGTGGAAATTCACCCAAATCTCAAGTTCTAATTTTTTTATTATTGATCACACTACTTCCTCTATACTTTGTAAAACAGAAAGTAAAAAAAAAAAATAACGAAGTGAATAAACGTGAACTGTACGATAGATGTAACATTTTAAATTATCTGACATTTAATTTTTTTTATGCTGCAGTGCATCTTCAAATCCTATTCTATTTTGGAAAATGTATATCGAATTCCAGAGTTACATTAGTGCTACAGATTAGATGTGCAATATATGATCATGAATTGATTCGATTAAAACTTAATTTTAAAAAAGGAATATGGAAATTAAAAAAAAAAGAAAAAGCATGGCAATCAATCTGGCTTAGAAAACTTTTAGAATCTTAGATGAGATTAAAATGTTTTTTTTCAGATAATAATTCCTGATATTAGCGCTGACAAATTTCAAAATTATAAGAATAAAAACTGTTCGCAAATAGATAGTGGAAATTTATGGATATGGATATTTATAGAGAGACTTTCATTAATACTGTTTTAGATTGGTTGCTTAATACATAAGTACAAATAATTTTAACCATACTTAGTTAGCAAAATCATTTTGGAGAAGTATATAAGAGAAATGAAAGCCACTGTGGCCTTATGATAAGATCTTGATTTTGAGACCAACGGGCCCGAAGTTTGAAACCAGTTTTCACTATAGGTCCGTCGAATGTGCGGGTTTGACGTACGCTAAATCTGATATCGTGGACCAAATGTCTTCCCTCTGATGTGATGCGAAAAGTTGAAGAGGGGCGCCGACTCTGGTGTTGTTCAAAAATAGGATGTTAATTCCAAAATAGCCCTAATGTTGTGTTTAAACGGGAAATTGATATAACTAAAGAGAGTCGAGAGGAGAATTTTATTTTCCCATATACAAAGAGAAATTATCATAATTGTCAAAAAGAATCAAGTATATACTTTGAGTCTT
>JAPMOR010021607.1:3712-24045 GCA_026543865.1 Argiope aurantia
TCATCACTCTTAAAAGATGTTTTGGTAGAAAATCAATAATGATTGGGGGAAAATAATTTAAATCTGAATCCTGTATTCGGATGGAAAAATGTCATCATTCTTAGAAAATGTTTTCGTAGGAAATCAATAATAATTAGGGGAAAATAATTAAATCTGAATCCTGTATTTGGCTGGAAAAATGTCACCACTCTGAGAAAAAGTTTTGGTAGGAAATCAAAAATGATTGGGGAGAAATAATTTAAATCTGCATCTAGTATTCGGCTGGAAAAATTTTATCACTCTCAGAAAATATTTTGGTTGGAAATCAAAATATGTAAATATGATTTAACTAAATAATCCCTCTCCCATATTCGCTAGGAAACTTTTACTCACATCTAGTAAAATATTTCATCTTTAAAGTCAAATTGTTTCATCATTATCATAATTAATGATGGCAGATGTGCAAGTGTGATGATGTAAGTTTTAAGTAACAGTGCTTAAATTTTTCGAAGGCTTTTACAAAGCATTTTCAGGACCAGGATTTAAGATTTCTTTATAGGAAATTAAAAGACCTGAAAGAATTAACTAATGAGACTAATTACTTAATGATGAATGAAAAAAAATCATTGAAATCAGGACCCCACGTTCGGCTGAAAGATTTTCAGATAATAAATTTTTTTCGAAAAGAAAATTAACAAAAAACCGCAAAAAATTAAGTGATTGCGTACACGCAGATACTAATTAATGATGGATAAGAAAAAACAAACTTAAATCAACTCTATGTATGATTAAATCCCATAAATTTTCATCAATCCTAGCAAATGTTTTTATAGAGAATCAAAATATGTAAATAAAACTTAATTAATGATGAATGAAAAAAAACATTCGAATCAGAACCCCGGTTAGATTGGAAAAGTTCCATTACTTTAGTAAATACTTTTTAGGAAATCAAAACACGCAGACCGATATTGATTAATGAATGGGGAAACAATAATTTAAATAGGATAGCCGTTTCTAGATGGAAAATTTTTATAACTCCCAGTATATGTGTCTGTGGGAAATCAAGACATGTTAATATGATATTAATTAATGATAAATGGCAAACAAATTCATTTTTTCCCATATGCGTGAATAAAATAATTAAAAATATAAAATGGGAATAAAATTATGAATGCATTTTTGTTTATAAGTTTCATTATTAAATGCAGAAGACTTTAGAAATTTTAGCATGAAAAAGCAATAGATTTTTGATATCTTTTGTTTATTTTTTGCATATGGGCAACGTATTTTTAAAAAAAATATGCATATAAGCTTAAAATATTCAAAATAATTAGTTTATATTTTCTACAATCATTAGAACTTTAATAATATATTTGTTATTAAAAATACAACTTTGTGCATTTTGGAGTTCATGATCAGTAACAGATGGCAAAAGGGAGGAGTAGTGTCCGAGGGTCTTGAGGGAGGGTCTTGAAAGTCATTTTTTGGAGGGAAGGTTTTGAGATAATAATTTGGTGCTTTTATTTCATTTTTTAATCAAATATAATAAGGTGGACAGAAATAATATGTCCAAAAAACATAAATAATATACTTTGTAATAATATATAAATAATATGCCTTGCCACACGTCTCGGTAGAATTCAAGTTCTAAAATCCTGCAATACAAAATAACTTATAATGCAAATATATATGTGTGTGTGTGCGTAATGATATCTCTTAATTTAATTTAAATCCAAATTAATTTTCTAATCTTTCTCTTAAATTAATCCATATTTTCATTCTAAAAAGTTGTCACACTTCCTGATCAAATTTCCACTTTTTATTTAATTATTTCTAACACGCATTCTAAAAAACTGATAACTATGGCTTTTTTCTCATGCTTCGAAGTAATAAAAAATCCCTATTACTCGCACATTCCCTCCATAGATACTTACGATTCCCTAGCCCAAGTCGACAACAGATAAAAAAAAATCCCCATCAGAATCTTGTAGCAAAATCACTGAAGGGACAAATTTCGCTCTCTTTTGCGGTTGTGACACAATGTATGCTGAAGCATGGTCTTTTCGATTCTCTATCGTACATAATATGCCTTCCTTGAAATAAATTGAAGTTAAATGTTAAAAGTACTTTTTTTCGACCATGCATCTATCTACAAACTTATAAACACAATTTTTCAGATGCGTGGTCCGTATATAACATATATTAGCAGTTTTGTGGCCGAATAGAAGATACTTTTAAATTTTGATTTATTTCATTCCGGAGGCATAATTTAGGCAGATAAAAAGTGGTTAAAGATACGTCGGTTTACATCGCGACAAAAGAGCAAAAAAGAAATTTTTTTTTTCCTTCAGTGATTTTAATATGAGATTTTGATAGGGATTTCTTTGATACGTGTCGATTCGATTTAGAACAGGGACATTTAGGTATCTCTTAAAAGAATGTGCTAAGCATTAAGTATTTTTATCCCTTCACTCGGAGCATGAGAAAATGTACATGTGAGAATTTTTACAGAGCGCGTGTTAAAAGTAATTAAACAAAAAATGGAATTGGACCAGGAAATAAGAGAGCATTTTAGAATGAAATTAATATGGGCTAAATTCAAACAAAAATTTGGAAATTATTTAAGATTTAATTTATATTTTGAAAAATCATTGCATATATATAAACGGAAAAAAAAAATAATCGACAACAACCGACCTCCAGACATTTACAAATGAAATCTGTTAGTACCGGCATTCCATAAAGCACGTCTCAAAAAAGAAAAACTTCTTTTTCACTAACGACAAAAACAGTAAAATTCGAAAAATTTTGACCCCCCCCCCTTCAAAAACAACAAGAAAAAAGAAAACCAAAGAAAATAAGTCCTAATTTATCATGTATATCGGCTCGAACTCTTCAGCATACAAATCGATGCTTTAGCAATAAAGAGTTCGACCCGGCGTGAAGGGAACGATTCTTTACGTAGTAATTAAGTACCTTATGTCTAAAAAAAACACAGTACGTAACACTTTTTTCACGCCGTCTTAAAAGAAGGCTTTTATTTTTCGAAAAAAA
Source organism: Argiope aurantia (assembly GCA_026543865.1). NCBI lineage: Eukaryota > Metazoa > Arthropoda > Arachnida > Araneae > Araneidae > Argiope > Argiope aurantia. The sequence continues at coordinate 6,746 of JAPMOR010021607.1, forward strand.
AGAAGCAACCCGGTGGCAACTAAAAGAAAAGTAGCTTCGCACCACGAAAGCGCTTTTTTTAAAAAGCAGGATTTGACCGGATATTTATTATGATGGGCGAAAGGTGTCTTGCTAGACGTTTTTGGAATACATTTAAGGTAGTTGTACTGTGCGCTGTACTTGAAATGCGTGGAATGTTGGGTCGTTGACTAGAAAATTATCCACACGTGGGATTTAGGAAATGACTTAGTTTCTTACTGAAATTTAATTAAGTGCGCAATGTTCAAAGACTGTTCTTGTTGGAATTAAGATGCATTTAAAAAAATATAAACTACAGGTCACAGAACAGAGATATATCATAATATCAATAAACATAATATACTAAAAATATGAAATCAATAAATATGATAAATCAATTCAAACATTATTCGATGTCAGTTATTTCTATCAATAATACCAGATTAGGATTAAGCTTTCTAGAGGCTTTAAGAAATAAAAATATCGGGTTCCTTTAGGAACCAAATATTTTTTTTAAATCTATTTTTCCTTTAAACTTTATATAAGTAGTTTTAAAAGGATAATTTTAAAAAACTGTAATCACACGACAAAATATGGAAATGCAGTTTTTTTAAGAAGTTGATTTTAGTACAATGAGTATAAAAAATGCGCTGTTAAAATTTAAAAGTAATTTTAAATAAATAATAAAGATAAGACTTCTTAATACAATTTAAATGATTTTTGATCAAAGCATTGGGCAGTTTTTAAGATTGCAAAGCATTTAATAATTATTTTTTAGACATAAAATAATACAATAGAAAATGAGCAAGTGATAATGAATTAGGAATATTACTTAGATAATGCTTCAAAATTATTAAATACAATATTTGATTTTTATAAGTTTTATTGAACCACCTTTATAATTAAACAAAGACACTAAATGAAATAATTTTAAATATAATTTTAAAAATTCGAGGATTTGATGTCCTGTACAGTTGTGCGGTTTCTAGATAATTGTCTACTTTGCATATTTTAATAATTAGGTCTGCCAAAATTAAGTACTTCAATTAAATAATATTCTGGTCATAAGAACATGATATATATTTTATAATAGGGATATTTTAATTTTGACGACAATTTTTAAAACTAAGGGCAAAAATAATTTTAATTTATAAAGCAAGGGGGGTGTTTATGAAAATATCAAATTACAGTGGTATAATTTCAGAATAGAGTTATACTAATTTTAATAACATGATATGTAAGATTAGGAAAACAGTAATTTCAAGTCATAAAATATCTAAAGATTCGGTTTAAAGAAAATCACATTTTAGTGGCATGCATTTCAAAATAGGGATATTTTAATCATAACAACCGGGTATGCTAAACTAGAGATATATCAATATTAGACTAAACAAGTCCCCAAAAAGATTACAAAAATCATTAGTTAAAAAAAAGCGTGGCAAATAAGAAATTATTTTCGACTCACAGATTATTTTAATTACAATAATTTTCTTAAAATATGCGTTGGAAAACTTCCTCGAAATTTTAATTTCTTTTTTAAAGTTTTATGTGAAAGTAAATTACTCCAAAAAATATGAAAAAGTAATTATCGTTTGACAAAACCAAATTTTGAGTTAATAATAATGATAATAAAAAAAAAACACCAGACGACTAGCGAGACGAAAATCATAATAGTAATTGGCTCGAATTGCAAAGCCATTAGTCTCTGCAAATTTATATTCCTTGATGTCAAAACTGTCATACGTAATAAAAAACATTAAATCTAACTTATGATATATATGATTCAGACTCAAAATCAACTGTCATCTACAGTGGAAAAAAAAAAAAATTCAAACTGCATTAGTCATAAGGAGAGAACGAGTTCATGCTAAAAATCCGAACCGGAAAATACAAAATGAACGAGCGCAAAAAAATTTCCGAGCCTCACAAATTTCTGTTGGACAAGAACAAACAAAGAATGCGGAAAAGAACGGCGTTTCGTTTCTGCAGCTGGAAAAGTTATTTCGTTTAAAAAAAAAGTGTTTTCGTTAGAGGTAATAAATATTTCAGCATTCAAAATTGACCTCTTTCATGAAGAATAGCTAAACGATTATAATGAACGCTTTACATTCCGAAGCTTTTAACAACAGCTATGATTTCTAAAACAACAGTGGCAACAGGCTTTTATCAACAATTAGTGCAAAAGTTGAATTCATCGATCATAATTTTTCAGAAAATTTTAGAATACATTAAAATTAAGATTATTAGAATTTATAGACTAGACGATTGATAGTAAACACTTTTGTTGACTTTCAAATGTCTATGACGGATTATAAGAAATGGCAAATACGAAAAAATGTAATGGATTTTCATGCAAAAGAAATAAAATCAGCGCATGCGAAGTCAAAATCAACAAACATAACAAATAACATAAACACAACAAACATAATCAATCATACATGAGAAACATAATGGAGCGTGCTCTCCAACAAATAACTCATGCTGCTTTACGATGTGCAGTGGTTTATCTCTTTTTTCTTTAAATTGCAACATATGTAAAGAATTTCAAATTTAAACATTTGTCGTAAATCACATGATCTTGAATTGACGGCACTGCATTCAACTAACTAATCAGCAAGATTAAAATTGGGAACCCAAACATAGCAAAGTATAAAAGTATTCCATTGAACCTGGTGCAATGGGTTCAATATCATATAGAGAAAAGATACTAATAGGCTCTGTGTGATTTTAATATATTTCAAGAGATAGTTAAAGATCAATACTAATTGTTATAGAAAACAGCCAAAAAAGTATGGTAAAGCACAATGATATTAAATACATAAGAAAAATTATCGGATTTGAATATGGTGGGAATAATACACAGAATATCGAAATGTTCTATTAACAAAGGCAAATGGAACATCTAAGAAATTTATCTTCATTAAAAAGGTTTCTATTTTTTTATGTTAGGAACAATTTAATGTTGTATAGTGATGCTCAAAGATATTTTTCTTGTTTAATAAAGCAGAGATGTATTCTTTTTTACTTAATTATTCTATTTATTGCTTCCTAGAATATTAAAGGGAACGCGGTGGCCTGGTGGTAAGGTCTCGGCTTCGGAACCGGAGGGTTTCAGGTTCGAGACCCGATTCCACCGAAGAACCGTCGTGTTGCACGTTAAATCCGTCATGACCAAACGTCCTCCTGCTGGTGTGGAGTGGAGTGGAAAGGGGGATGCCAACTCAGGTGTCGTCCTCGTCATCTGACCGCGGTTCAAAATGACAAGGTCCGTCCCAAAATAGCCCTAGTGTTGCTTTAAAACGGGACGTTAATATAACTAAACCAAACCAAACCAAACCTAGAATATCAAAAGATTAAAAAAAAAAGATTATTCTTTTTAATACATTACATCATAAATTTCTTTAAAATGTAAGTTTATTTAGAAGAATATATCAACTAGCATGCCACTTGACATGCCAGAATATCTGTTATATGATTCTCCACATAAACCATATACTACTATATTTTGTATACAACTAAATGCTTTAGATCGCAAAAGTTCTGCTTTACAAAAAGTACTTCAACTTAAGAAATATATCAAATATGATGTGTAGTTTCAATATCATGTCAGAATTTCTGTTATATAAATCTCCATCGTTACAAGCATCCTTAGCGAATTCTGTTACCTAAATTCCCATATTCCAAGACTGACTCATACACATGAAGATCACGTCCTCAGTGCTCTTGCGATTTTTATTGAAAGATTAAAGCCTCCCAAGAAGAGCCGAAGCAAAACCCAATTTATTGACAAGGCATGCCCCCATAAGAGCAACCCCAAAAAATAACAATAACGTTCCTAACCTACTCAAAAACGTCTAGCTTTCAATTCAGGTTTATCGCCAAAAGCTCACGATTCGAAAGCAGTGTCACTCATATCAGAGATTATAAGAAGTTACAACAGAGAGACAGTGTATAAAAAAATAAAGAACTGGACCGTAGAACCGCCCAGGGTGGTCCATATTCGGAACAACAATCTCTTTCTTTGGTTGGTTCTTTTAATACCTCACGTGCAATGAGAATTTATGGAACTGGACTTCTCAGTAAGGCCTGGGCTTCTGAAGTTTCATTACTACACGAAGAAGAAATCATATTGATTTGTGAGTGGTAAATTCCAGTAGCTGTCATGTAATCGGCAGCAAAGTCACAAATTCTTAGCAAGTGGTACAGCTACTGGCTAAATGACTGGTGGGTGTCCTTGAGTTATTTTTTTTTTTTGATGCGTAAATACCAAACGGTTTCGTCTGCTTTATTATGTTATATCAAAAGGATAAAAAGACAAGGAGAAAGGAATACATTAATATATTGATGTTTATGAGTCTATTTGGTTTGATTCGATGTTTTCTTTTATCAGCAATTCAAAGAATAAAAAGAATCTTTCCGATTCCCAAAAAGCGAAAGTTACAGCCTACATTTTAACCATATTTTCCTATTTTTACTATAACGTTCTTACTATTTTACTATATTGTTTTAAAATGTGGTGCCGATTACACCTGCAGTTAGTAAAAAACCTGCATTGACTTTTCTCGGCTTTTGTATTACCAATAAAGCCATCTTGTTTTCAACAATTTTATTGAAAAGGCGAAGAATCATTATTTCAAATCAAACTCTCTTTTTCTGGAAAACACTACATGTTTCATTATCTTTTTTTAGTTTTTATTTTTTATCTTCTATACTGTAATAGTCTAGTGTGTGAAAATAGTTTAAGAAATCTTAATTAAAAAAAAACTTTCAAAATATATACATTTTTTTTGTTTCAAAACTTAGTACCTGGAAAACCAAGCTTCACACAGCAGTTTTTTTTTTTTTTTGAAAAATCGTAAATAAAATCCTATACTATAGTTCATTTAAAGTTATAAGGGAAATTTAATTTAATTGCAAATGCGGGATCGAACATGAGAAAAATGCATGGGTGTCCGAAGCCCTAACCACTAACTAATCCATCTCTGATAAGCTCACGCAGATCATCTAGAGCCAGTCATATATCAATACTCAGTAAAAAAAAAAAATGTTTTTTTGTGTGCATGGGTGTAAAATCGCGTTTTTTCATGAAAGATACATATAGATAAACAGCAAAACCTTATCTAAATATAAAACATGACGCAAACCGTTAGAGTCGTTTCTGAGATATACGTAATAAATTTATATTACACACACACACACACACACACACACACAAGAATTGCTCGTTTAAAGTTATAAAAACAATAACAAAAATAGTTGGAACATTTCTAGTTTTTTCCACACTAGTATTTTTGGCATTAAATTATATTTAATTAAACTAAATGGGAATAAACATTTTAAAAATCAATACTAGTGAAGAACTAATACGTAGTAAAACAAAAAATAATATCTGTTTTAAAAGTTCCTTTTTTATGAATTAAATTTCCCCAAATACAGTTTTTAAAGTATGCTTTGTTATTTCAAATAATCGTATTACGCAAGTCTCAAAAATAAATAATAATAATTGTGATAAACGCTTTTTAGCTGGAGGAAAAGTTTCAAAATATCATACCAAAACAGATATTTTCACCAAAAATGCAAATATTACTTGATTTAATTATTATTATGCCGAAATTTTTCAAATAAATTAATCCAAATAATTTATTATATTAATTCAAACCATAGATTTTGTTTAAATAAACATTTTATTTAAACTGATGAAACCTCTTATTAAAGATAAAAGGAGAAAAATTACTTTTTGCAGGCAGTTTGATAATAATATTAGAGAGGGTAATAATATCACTTTCTTCCTCTTTTTTCTCTCTTTTTCTTTTTCTTTAACATAAACAAAGCAATATGAATGCAACAATTTCGCTTTTTCTATAATTTTATGAAATACACACTCAAACAAAACAAATAATAAAGCCTTTCAAATGATATTTCTATTTGCAATTAAACTATTTCCTCCTAGCGATTTTGTTTATTTTGCCGCGGAACTAACAGTACATTTTCCAAGAAGCAACGGAAAACAACCGGAAGGCTTCCGTCGACTGCATTTCCGACATTGCATTAGCCGATAATTATAGTAAGAACGAAACTTGCGGTTTTTGAAAAAAAAGGAAATGCACTTGTGGCATATCGGCCTATTAGATGGAAATTGCAGGGTCATGAAAAGGGTTAAAAAGGGTGAACAGGATGCACGACTTCAACCACATTTTACAACACAGCAATCAAATAATCTGATAAATTAAAAAAAAATCCAAGAAGAAAGTACAGAAAATATCGGACATTTCGATGTTTTCCTTTCAATATTTCTTTTGGACAGAAAAAAAAAATCAGTGCCCGATTTTCATACAACATTTTTTTAAATCCAAATTAAAAAGTACATATGGAAGCGCAAATAATAATTGATAAAGAATAGCATATTTTTATTAAAAGAAATTGAAAAATAAAAGATTATTAGTATGTTTTAATGAAATCATATATAAATCTAATTTTTATTTAATTAAATTTTAATTTAATTTACTCGCAAAGAATGAAGAATCTGAAAAAAAAAAAATGTTACAAAAGCATCCTCAGTTTCAGTATTAGTAAAATTTGACCTTACTAGCGGTCGTATTTGACAATTAACTAGGAGGTGTGGTTTTCCCAAAATTTTGTCGCATATTCCCTATTAAACTTGTCATGCAAAAGAACGCCTTGCATGGTACTGGCGTATAATAAGTACGCAATATTAACTTATGGCGTGAATTTATCATTTACTGAATCTATTGTGTCATCATTGGCGAGTTTTTTGGCGATTAATACCTGGCTTGTTTTTAATAGTATACGAAAACTGAATTTGTGCTTTAAGCATGTTTTTCTCAATCAATTGAAACAAAAATTTGAGACAAAACTGCGCTTGTAGTCACAAAATCCCATACCAAATTTGATATATTTAAGTTATTGCGCTTTCGAATTATCGCAGACAGACAGTCAAATCGTGGGTGGATTTGGCTTAAAATTTGACAGTTAAGACTATAGATGTTAAATCTATGTACCGGTGTTAAATCTAATTCGGTACATAGATGTTAAATCTATGTACCGAATTTTATCTATCTAGCTCTCAGCCGGGCAGTCAGACTTCCTCTGAACAGATTTCACTTTTTTTTTACTTATCTTTGTCGCAGACAGTCAGTCAGACGGACGGGCATTTTCCGAAAATGTATTTTTCGAACACAGGGAAGTCTAAAATGTGGAATCTCGATGAATATCTCGGTTTCGAATTTTTTGACGATTACTATACTTTCTCTATACTACGCATACGAGAGAAGAAAAATGCTGGCAAAAGATCAAAAATTCTTTGTAGAATGAAGTTATTAACCTGACATAAATTGATCACGTATCTGATACATCTGGAGTAGAATATTTCTTAGAACTCATGAATATTGCAGAGATTTATAATTGAATGAGTATTTGATGTTAACTAATTTGGTTATTTGTTCATTATAACATCGAAATTTCTGAAGTGCAAAACACAAAATTTTCAAAAGTGCAAGTTGAAAATGATCTAGATTGAAAGAGATTTTCGGAAGAATAAAGAAATTAAAATCCTCAATATCATGCGTAATACAAAAATAAATCGTAAAACATTCTGTTTTGGAAGATTTAATTTATACAATTTTAGGTACCAGCTGTTTAAAATAAAGCTTGTTTTAAAATCTCTTAAAAATAATAGTTTAAGTACGTGTTTTAGATTCCTTATAGGAAAATTATCTATTGCATTTGTTCTCATAACACGACTTCGAAAAAATTTCTTCATTGATCATAATTAATAGAGCTCAAATCAATCTTAATATTATATATATACATATAATAAAAATAAATAATAATTTCAATTTATCTATTTGCTAGAAATAATCATTTTCTAATCAATAGAACGACGATTCAATCTTAATTTCGCAATTACGAAGATTTCTATTTCCCCATGATGACTCTAATGTGTACTGGAACAAAAGATGCTGTATCAGCAAATTCCCATCTAAAATTATATAAGTTCAAAACACTTTTTTATGATTTCTTTTTCACTGTCTTCTTCTTTGGACTGTATTTTCCATTGGTTACTATTTTTATAAAAATTATAAAAATGGATCAAATTGAATTCTGTCTGTAATATAATGAAGAGTAAAAGATTATTAAAAAACTCCACTTCATTTTCTATTTATATCAAAAAATGTTTTACACATACACAATTGTATAAAGTTTTGACCATAATATGAACACCAGAACCAAAGTTATTATGATTGGATTTTAACCGGCCTGCGATATGTTGCAGGGAACATAAAAATCTGAAATGAGTTCGTTGATGGGCCATCTAGCTCAAAGAGAGTTGAAATAGTCAAAGTAGGGGTTAAAAAATTTCATTTCTTAATTAATTCCTTACTTTAGAGAATAGAATAATAAATCAAATTAAGCGAATTAGTGACACATTAAAACGAAAATTTTTATATTAAAAGTTTTTCGATAGCTGCATTTGCTTAAAAGTTAAGGACTGAAAATTGATTTTCAACCCCTAATTTCAGATATTTTTAATATGATTGATATTGTCATATTACAAAAATAAAATTTCAACGGTTGTTCCCTCTTTTTAATTTTTTAAAATGCAAGTTTAAGAGATTGATGTGAATTCTAGAAGTTCCACGTGTTTAGTTCTTTTGAACGTATTTTATTACAATCTTTAAAATGAAAGAGTGAGTGTGAACATGTTTTTTTTTGTCTGTATTTAAAATAAATAAAATTCTTTTTTTAATAAAATTGAACTAGAAAATGATAATAAATAAAAAAAAAATCAAATTCTTAGAGCATATTAAGTGTTCTTGATTGCTCGTGTTCTTCGCACTTCTTAAGTATTTGTTTAATTTAAAGACGTCCATAGTGGTTGATTCTTTATTCATAGTGTTCAAATTGATGATGACGATTCCTTTATAGGAAAAATATAACTTCTTATAATTAATTATTTAATAACACTCTAAATTAGATTTTATCTATAAATTAAAAATAAACAAAATTATAACAAAAACTATATTCAAAATACTTATTTTCAAATTAGTAGTATTTAATAAATGCCCTTTTTTTTAAAATTTATCCCTAGAATATATTATGAATTTTTTATCTATACTTATAATAAAGCTCAATGTGTGTGTGTTGGCGCTCTACAGGCCAGACCATTCAACCTACAGCTACCAAATTTGGCACGTGTATACCTTGGAGCCCGGGAATGTGCACTTGAGGGTTATTTTTTCGAATTTTTAACTGGAATTTTATGTATTTAAAAATTAAGCGAAATTTTGGCGTGTTTCTGCTATAACTTCCGAAAATATTACCACACAAAAAAGATTTTTACATGAAGTTAAAGATCAAAAATTTATATTTTAAATGATATCAATGTTTTAACCTTAAAATTAAATTTCTATTTTTAATGAATTTTTAAATAAATATTTTAACTATATTTTTCAACAATTTTTTTCGTACAAAATAAAAATTAAATTTAAGCTGTAAGAGCACGTTTCGCATTCATGGGGGAAAATTAGCTTTTTTCAAAGTGTTGCCATCACATTGGTTAAAGCTCCAATAAAAAATAAATTAAATCTTTTTGGAAATGAAATCTGCAAAAATATAATTTTCGGCACGTATCTGTAGGAAATAAAACAAATATGAAATATTTTGTTTTCTAAAAAATAAATTTAAGAAAAATTATATTATGATCTTTTACACTCTCTATATTATTAATCCAATAAATCAGTTATATTTTAAGGCAAGTTTTATTTAATATGAACAGGATATCCATTCAAATCATGACTATACAGCTAATTTGTAAACCTTTAGTAATAGACACAGATCTTCTAAAATGGTCTAAATGGAAAATGATTATATTTTGTGTAACTTGATTTAATAAATGCTCTAATAAATAACGAATTTTTGATTTTACATAAAGCTTCTGCTGTGGAAATCACGTTTAACAAAATGTTCTGGAAACACTAATGTTTTAAATAAAAAGAGTTAATTTCCAATCAACTAAATCAATCACTTAAACTGACTGATTTATGAAAATTTGAATATCACTATTCAATAAAAAAAAAGATAATTTTAGATTTTAAATCGATCGTTCCAAAAAAAATACGCCAATCAGTGCGCCGGTTTCTCAAGATTAATTGGCCTAAGATTATGAAGATGTTGAGTTTTTCTAAATTTTTAACATTCAAAACTTCATAAATAAGTCTTAGTTGATCGTGGAAAATAGAAACATTCATACATTTATTTAAAATTTGGTGTGTCCAGAATATTTCTCAGAATATGATACATACTGCATTAAATTTAAACTTCTTAATTTTTGAAATATATTTATAGGCCGGAACAAAATATTATTATTGATTTCATTTCAATCCTTTTGAAAGCAAAAATAAAAACTGAATTTTATGCAGAATCTGAGAAATTTTTGTTGAATTATTCTTTGAGATATGACATAAATTATGAAAAATATTTTGTAGTTCACATAAGACTTAAATACCGAGCGATTCTGTTTGCAGCACTCATATTCAATAATAATAATCTATATCTATACTTATAAATAAAGCTCAATGTGTGTGTGTGTGTGTGTGTGTTGGCGCTCTACAGGCCAAGTCATTTCACCTACAGCTACCAAATTTGGTACATGTATACCTTAGAGGTCGGGAATGTGCCCCTGGGGACCCTTTTTTTGAATTTTTAATTAGAATTTTAATTATTAATTAAAAACTAACTTTCCCGCCAAAAAAATCTTCCATTTTCCTCACCGCCAAATGAGTAAGGCTTCAGTTGTTGTTTTTTTTTCTCAACAGTAATGAGGCTAGGGTTAATATTTTTCGGCCGATTATTTCAAACGATTCTGTTTATTTTCTTAATGTTTTATACATTTAAAATTAAACATTGATTTTAAATGATCTTTCAGATCAAACAAAATGATCTTTCAGATTCATTCCGAAGTACTTTTGAATTAAAATAACACAGAATAAAAGAAATTAAAAATGTCTAATCTGCATAGCGTTACCCGAACTGGCGTAGAAAAATTCACACATTTGCGTTACCGTAACTGGCTTTGAAAATTCAAGCATGCGCATTGTGTTCTGACTGTTGACATGACAACCACTATCAACGGATGATTTAAATTATTTTTAGGTTAGTTGCATGCTTTTGAAATTAAATTGTATTTATGTTAGTTATATATTTTTTGTATATGCTTATAATTTTAAGTACATCGTTTTTTAAGTAGTTTTTTAAACCTGTTTTCGACCGATTATTTTAAACGATTCATTTTATTTTCTTAGTGTTTGATGCATTTAAGATTAAAATTAAACATTGTTAATGAATCGATCTGCTCATGATGAATCTGAAAAAAAATTGTTGACAAATTCTTGAGATATTACATAAATTAAGAAAGATATTCTTTAGTGCCCATAAAGTTTAAACGCTCAGTGACTCTATTATCAGTAATCATATTATAAAAAAATGCTTTGTTTCAGTAAAACATATTATTATATTAATTGCAGATTAATTCTTCCCACTTTAATTTAAAGCATAAATTCTACGGGAGCTAACAGAAAATTAGAGAGATACATATTACGCTATGACTGAAGGCCTTTATAATATTATGAGTAAATTATATGATTATCAAAATTTGAAGTTTTAAAATATTTTGATGAAGAATCTATTAAAGTACTAATTGCATAAAATATTTAATTATTAAATTTTAAACGGACATTAAGATTGGCGAACCAGCTGGTAGCCAAAGGCGGCTAGTAATAAATAAATAAATAACGACAAAAATGATAAATAAAATAAAACGCTTGATTTCATTAAAAATATCTTTACATTAATTGCAATTTCAGCATTTCCATTTTAAATTAAAGTTGATGTTTTACCGAAAATGACAACAAATTAGGAAAACATATATAGTAAATCGAACGAAACGATCTAAACAACAGTATAAGTTTGGTATGACTATCAAAATTTGAAGATTAAATATGTTTTGTTTGAGAAGATATTAAGAGACAAGTTATTTGAAATATTTAAATGAAAATTGTAGCGAGCGGTAATACTGGCGAACCGGCTGGTCGCCAAAGGCGGCTAGTCTTTAATAAAACAAATAACATTAAAAAATTTATTTAACAAAAATTCATTTATTATTTTATGAAAACATTAAAAATCGATCTTACTGAGTTCTCTTTTAATGATTTTTATTTTAATGAACTCGTTTTTATACATTATATAAGAAGAAATTGTAATTTGTTTCGTAAAACGTATTTTAATTTCGGATGAAAATTTTTTTGCAGGTATTAAAAAATATATATTTAAATAAAATATAGAAATTAAAAATGCTACTTTTAAACTTTTATTTTTTCATTTAGATATTTTTTTTCAACTTTATTTTTAGTGAATTATGAAAATAAGTCAGTTGCATAAAAAAACTACTTCATAATTAAAAAATTCTGTTGAATTCTTAAAAGAATCTGCCTAAAAAACCAAAACCAACTTTTTGTTTAATTATTTCGATTATATGGCTGAATTGTGAAGCCATCGCAAATGAACATGAAACACGATTGTAGCTATATTCAAGGCATAAGAATTTAAAAATATAATTTATGAAATATTGTTATATTGTAAATATTAAAATTCTGAAAGGAGCAATATCTCTACTTTAAGAATGCTTGCCTTATACATAATATCCATTTTCTAATTACATTTCTTAAATTTATTTCTCAAACGTTTTATTTTCAAGACATAAAAAGAGGTCATTACTCTAAGGATCTCTATCCACAGAAAACAATATGCAAATGCTGCAACAATTTGACAAAGATGAAATATTTTAAATAACATGCTTTTTCAAGAGTTTCTGTAGTTTGTGTCAATAGTTTAAATATTGGCGATTTTGATGGAGGTTAACAATATTAAATTCTAATCGCTCTAAAAAATTTTTATAGCCCTAGATGAGATAGGGTTATAATTTTTTTTATAACCCTATTGTAGATCAGTTTCCAAATATGAATTAAAGTGTCTTGTTTAACACAATATATGATGGGAGATTTGTGAATTTATAATCGATATATGCATCAAAATGTAAATGATAAGAAGAAATGAAAAACTATCAACTTTCGACATTAGATATATTTATAATATTGGAATTGATAAACATTTCATGAAGTACTTTTCTTTCTTACCTCATAAGTGATATCCTCCTTTTCTAGGGTTTCCAATTCTTGCTGTATGAAGTGAAACATTTTTGGCGATTTTTCGCGATCCAATGATCCGAAAACTGTAGCCAAAGGAGTCCTTTTCCGTTGTTTAATCTGGCGAAGAGATCTTGGTGGTGGCGGAGTGTATGGAGAAAGACATTGCAAACTACGAACACTGGATTCGAACATCTGCTCCATGATTTTTAGACCTCGCAAAGACATCTTAAGCATAAGCAATATTCCTTATTAAAATGACGATGAACACTGTCCACAACTCAAGAATCTAGAAGCTGCTTCAAAACTTGCAGCATTTCATTAATCTTGAAAACTTTTCTTTGCACATATAGATAATCTTTATATAGATGCTTTCTTCACAGTGTGTATGATTCTTTTTTTTAAAAATTTTTTCTTTTAGAAATACTTGCAATATCTTTCAACTATTCCTGACGTGCATAAATCGATTTCCAGTAAATTGCTATGTAATTATGATTATAAAAGTAACCAGTTAAATTTCAAAGTAATGACTTAATAATAAAAAATAATCGTGATAACTGTCTTTACCAATGATAAAATATTAGGTAAGGCATAAAATGATTTTTTTTAAAAAATAAAGTCAGTGATCTATTTTTTAAATAGCAGAAATCAAGTGTTTTATTACAAATTTGATAAACCTATACTACTGTCACTTCAAATTTAGTATTGAATGATTTTATTAATGAAGGATGATGATAAAAAAAAACTGAAAAATTGGTTACTAGAAAAGTACCGGTTACAGTCGTTCACAAATGTATCAATATATCCCAAAAAAGTATCCAAAGTACACTATGAGGGCTTGCACATATTCAACGGACAACAATAGAAAATTTAGAACACTAAGTAGATGATTGCATCATAGAAGGGTGACACAGGTCACTTGAAGACAGTTCAGAATTTACTGAAAACACTTAAACGGGTGTAGATTGTTGTTCTATCATTGTTGTAAGACGATCCTCATCACAACCTTCGCGTGTTCCTAATGTGTGTAAAGTGAACGGTCATATGGCAGATGAAGCATTTAGGCGACTCGAAACCTGGGTCAACGTTACTAGGAAGAGGCTAATCACGATGAGATCGTACAAACGGACGGACTTGTTATTGAACGACCCTGCCGCGAGCACTGAGTCCTCGACAAGTTTTCGGCAAGTTCAACACCGAAAGTTGCTAACCCGGTATAACGTAACGTGAGGCGAAATATAAATAGCAACAAGAAAAAGCAAACACTACATTGGGTAGGTATGCAGCGATGCTGTAACGAAAACAGTAAAAAAAAAAGAAGAAGAAGAAGAAGAAGAGAGAACAAAATATTATCATAAAAAAATATTCAACTGAATTTTCAGGAAGCAAGTCAGAAAAGAATCTTATTCCCCTCCAGGGCCTGGACAAAGCATTCGGAAAGAAATAAAAAAAAGAACTGGCATAGCGCTCTGGAACGTGGTATGCTAGTTTGGTGGTGGTAATAATTGCCGGTTGGATGCTCTAGAAAGGGAAACCTGCAGAAGATGGGTTTTGCTTTTTATTTTTTTCGGAAGAGTTTTAAAATGAACGACAATATTCTCTTATCCGCACCTTTTCGACCCTACCTACCCAGCCTTTATTTTTTTTAATACACCAAACGATTATTTCGTCTAGGCTGTAAAAAGGGAGGCAGAAAAAAAATGAAAAGAACTGTACACTCGAAAGCAAGTTCCCACTATCTTGATTAATATCAAAAGAATATGTCCAAACGATTCAAGTCTGAGGTTGTGCTGCCTCAGAGCCTTATCAGTTTCATCTATAATATTATTACCCAAGCTGTGTAACTTCTTTCGTTTCTTTGCATAGTTGTGTTTTTCTTTCTCGTTTGAGTGCAGCTTCAATCAACACAACTGAAAGATATATCTATTTAAATGGGAGCAGTCAAACGCGGAAATATCGGTTTAATTGTTAGTTCGTATGGAATTTCAAAGACTTCTTGTAGAAAGTGCAGTCCAGCGGTCATTCAACCGAAGGCATATCAAAAGGGTGAGGTTGACGAATTCTTTTTAATTTGATGTCTATTTCAGATTCAATTAGTGATTAAGAGACAATAAAAGGAAACTTCCCTTTAAGCAGTTGACGCAAATTATACAGCCATATTTGCTTAAGAAACATCCCTTTATGTCGATATCAATTCCGCTTTCTTTTAGGTAATTAGAAACCAGTTAATAGGGCAAAACAGAAAAGAATGTAATAAAAGGAATCTCTTGATGAATAAAAACTATGCCTTTATTGCATTCGCTTTCTTGCTGGTCATTATTTTTATAGATAAAGAGCTCAGTGTTTAATCTGTATATAGGATGCCAGGCTGTATTATTTAATAAATGCTTAGATAATTCTGCTATAAGATAAAATATGATGACAAAAACATTCAATTAAACTGGTTATATATTTTTTATTTTGAAAGTAAAAATTTTTCAGGAGACGTGATTTCAAATTTCGGTTTATATTAATTTTGTAATGCATTAATATGGTGACCTGTCTAAGATAAAAAAACTCATTTTCTAATTATAAGACATTCCATTTCAAAGAGTATCCATATCTTCATTGAAAAAAGGAATAAAATATTTGGTGGCAAGAGTAGTGCCACCATTAAAACTTTTACAAAATGTGAATTTTTAGCAATTTAAGAGGGAAATTAATACTTGGATTTTTTGGAAATTCCAATCAGCTACTTGATGATCTTTTATTGAGCAGAAATCTCTGGATTAGGAACAAATTAACGCTATAAATCCTCGTAGTTAATTTGAAATGGCAAACGTAATAAATTCGTGAACGTTACTGCAAATTAACTAAGAAACTGCATATCAACGTAAAGATATTCGTCATGCTTGATAAATGTTTACAAATAGTTCACTAAAAAAACGATTTAAACTCATTATAATAATGTTGTGGACAGAAAATTCAAATAAACCCCTTGAGGAAAAAGCGGAACAACAAAATCGATGAATTGAGGTAATCGATCTCTCAGAAAGTAGACAAATATTCCATTACAGGTGTAAAGTAATCAAAGTAATGTACAACACAGAAATAGAAAGCAGGAACAGACTTTAAACTGAGCGTAGATAATTCCAGTAATCAGCAGTTATAGACAGCATTACACCACAGCAGAATCAATATCTGTATCTCATCAGGATTTCATAGGCATTCCACAATAGCAAAACACACTCATGTAGAAGAACACAAAGCAATAAATTCAGATAGAGCGTAGATAATTCCAACCACCACCAGCAGTACAACAGATTCAATGTCTGTACCTCATCAGCAAGTTGACGAACACTCCATTGCTATGAATCACACAGATCAAAGTAATGTTGCAGCAGATGGGACAGGAATCACTGCTGCCAATAAAGGCTGGAATTTAAGGTCACGCTTAGAGGAACCCCATACACCCCATCAACAGAAATATTTTGACTTTAGTCAATAGCGGAAAAGGTGTCCATTGATTCATTGGATGACGGAGAAGGGTCATCCAAGCGGCATAATGAAATAGCTCATAGAAAATGGTTCTTTATTCATGATAGGACAGGAAACAAAAATTAACCGAAAAAAAGGCTCAGGTGAGTGTATTTGGGTATTACCGGTAGAGTCTAATTGGTGGAATGTAAGCAGGAAGTAGGGAGGGTAGGTTGTACCTTTCGTTTTTTTTTAGATCAGCTCTCATCCGGGAAGTATTTATTTCCCCTTAATCCCATCCCAAACTGCGAGTGCCGTGAATGGAAATGACAGAAATATATAAATAATAATAATAAAAAAAGCGAAGAGTCGTTCCAAAGCGGAATGCACGAAATAACTTTTAAGCACTGACGGGTTGAAAGCTAATTTTAGAGTTCGCACATCAATAAAATAGAATTCTCTTTCATAAATTTTGCAGCACAAATGTTCCATTATTAACTGATAACGATTCTAAACTAGAAGGTATACAGCAGCCTATAAGTGACCATAAACACAGAGAAAATTTCTTTATTATATAGAAAGTTCTGAGGTGGGATATTTTTGTTCTAATAAATCAGAATTAGTATC